>CALNVZ010002974.1:45897093-45940975 GCA_940671915.1 Paracentrotus lividus
CACAAAGAAAACAACGCCCCACCCACAACCAAAAATACTGGATCCGCTCTGGTTCTGTTATTCTGTTACTAGTTATACTCCTTCTTCTACTTCATATGCTAAACTTCATCATAACAATAAGTGATACCCTATTCAAACCATTGTAGGCCTTACCAAACAACTAAGATGAAGTTTTGGGGTATGTCTGGTAATGTAACTAAGGAATATTTACTCATATTAAGAAGAATAATTAAGAAATACCCCCCCCCTTCCGAGTCAAGATGATCCATCTCCATCAAATCCGTCACGCCCACACGAGCACGACAGATTACTACGACCAGATCGGAGAATTTGGCTACGGGCCAGTTTCAGGTCACTGAGGTCAATATGGCGAGGGATATCATGGGAACGGTCAAAGGTCAAGAAGTCTGGCGAGCTGACCAGACAGAGGGCACGTGCGGTTGATTTACGATTGCTGTCTGTGTGATGGCTAGACTGACACGCGAACAGCTAGACCAGGGGTGACCTTGAGGTCTGTTGTGGTCAGTCACTAGTCTGCAAGCACAGACTCAGATTTGACAGTTTAACAGATTATTGTCTAGGGTGGAGACTAAACTTAAACTTATTGTCTGTAAGTGTAACCACAGTATACATGTCTTGAGTGAATCTATATTTCAGACTCTGCATTGGTGACCATGGATATGTGCTTGCAAACTAGTCAGTCAATTATTACTCATCAGTCACTAGGCCTTCATGCTAGATACTTGTAAGCGGAACTTATAAGAAGTTGAAGGGTAATGACTCATTTACTTCTTTTTTCCCCTTAAAAAAACAAACAAAAAACTATCAACAGATTTTTTTTTCTTTACTTTCAAAATCAATACTTTGTAAATGCACTTATTTTTTACTTATATATTTATTTTGATATATTTATTTATTTTTTTTGGTTAGAGAGATTCATCAAAGTATTCTGGCATAGAAACCAAATGCAAAACGTCTGTTTTCACAAGAAAGTCAGTCCTAGTACTGGGAATTATGTGATTTTATCTTCATGTAATGTTCATATAAGACATAGGCCTGTCCGTTAGTTAGAATGTATTTTATTACAAAAAAAATCCATTGCTTTACAAAATATACCTGAAAGTGTTTTTTCATGAGCCGTATAAGTCTTTGTCCCCTCGTGTTTGAGCATTTTTATGGACTTGTAGTAAAATCCCACGACTATTAAACCGTCAATATTGAGCGATGAATGACCAGCACATTCATAAATCCTCGTCACACTACATAACAATTCTTGACACATCCGTGAAATTGAATTTTAACAGCTGCTCTTCCAACTCATGTTCTAGAAGGCGGGGTAACTCAGATCAAACTAATCTGTACTTGTTTGAACATATCTATCATGATAACGAAACAATTAATGTGAAGTACAACATCTCTCTCTCTCTTAATATATATTCTTGCTCAATATCACCCTCTATTTACACAATGACCTACGCTGAGGCATTACATAATTTTACTGAACCTTTCTTTTCGTTGTTGTCTTTTCTGTGACAAGTTTGTAGGAGCTCCATAGTATTATATCTAAATATTTCTTTCTCATCCTCCCTTTCCTCCGTGTGTTCACCCCCGTATCTCTCTCTCTCTCTCTTCTACTCGCTTTTCCCCCTCTCTCTCTTTGTTTTGTTTTGATTTGATTTGTTTTGTTTGGTTTTTGGTTTGTTTGTTTGTTTGTTTTTTCTTTTTTCTTTATATTATTCTCGCCTCTTTTCCTTTCTCTCTTCTTAAAAAAGACTCTCGATCGAACGATGTGCTAACATATATAGTTGACATAGATTTTAATTCTTTGGATCCATATGATATCAAAGTATTGAGGTCCACTATTCTCCGATGTTATGTTCAGTTAGTTTTTTTATTATAATCTTGAGTAAATCAATACAATTCAATTTGGAATTGAAATTATACCTCTCTGTGTTTGATGAGAGCCGATTTGATCAAAGTCTTTAAAAGGCCTGTAATGGTAATGCCAAGTATTACAAACGATATGTTTATTATTATGATGACCTGCCATATCTAACTGTCACTCATAGGTTAGTTGTTTACTATATCAAATCCATTCGCGCCCTGGTATAATGCATATAATACCCCATCAAAAATATTTGCAGTATTGGATAAACCAGGAAAAATGCCTTACCCAAACGTATATGTGGCCCGACTTGTCAAAAATGATATACTTCTTATGTCGATGGCATCTCCGCTTTTACAAATGTACAGAAACTCTTGGTAAAACCACCCCTCAGTTTAGAATAGCTTACATTTAGGGGTATTTTCGTGTCACAGCATATTTGGGAAGGAGTGGGACTGAATGATTCCAATAAGATTTTAACCAAGAACATAAGGAGGGTGCACGTAGGCAGGTGCCTCAGGTAATCTTTTGTGGATATCTTTTGTTTCTACCAATATGACAGAAGCAGTGAAAATAATACGATTTGGCATACCAATGACTTGCTCTATCAAAAGCCCTATCAATCCTATGTATTGCGATATACCAGGCATAGAGTTGGTCTAGCTGATTATTGTCATAAAGGTCATAAAGTTCCTTATTTGACAGTAATCATGGTAATTTAGAAGCTGCTAATGGATAGGCCTATTTTATATGACGGATATTCTATTTTATAAACCAGGTGAAACTCATCTCATTCGACACATTAAGATTAATGTATTTTGTCATGATAATACACGACAATAATCGAATGAAACTACAAAGGGGAAAAATTGACAGATTTTAAAGATTAATTTTCATAAGCGTGTAAAGCTTTTACGCAAGGCTTCTGCAATCCAATCAATACTATACTAATTGACCATGCTTTTTTTTACATATTTTTTTTTTATTTTGGTAAACCATTATATTACTTCTTTTTTTTTAAAAGAAAATTGAATTATTTTGTTATTATTGTATTAGTTGCTTTAATGGATATTTTGCTCCCCAAACACACACACATACCTGGGCGTGTTTCACCAAAATGAAAGGTTTCTGAAGTTGTGCGTAACTTGCGAACAACTTGGTGAAACAAAGTCCATGAATCATTTATCTCTGACAATGGAATTCATGTAGTAGGAAGAAAACTTTCAACATTTTCTTATTTATTCCCACGGTCAAGGTCAAGTCTATATCTCATTCCGGCGCGCTAATATTTGACTCATCGTGATTTAAGGTGAAATTAATTTTTCCCCTACCACTTTATAAAAAAAAAAAAAAAATTATATGAATCAATATCTACAGGAAAGTGACGAAACTTGGCCGATAGTGTGAGCAATTGACTGCAATCGAAACAACTGAAAAAGGAATATTTGGTTACTACGATGCCAGGTAGTTCTTGTTTGTCTTTTCATCGGCCTAACCATAATTCAAAAGTCAAGTTGGAAACCCTACCACTTCGCCTTTGTATTAGTGACCCCGTGGGGGAGCTGCATAGTGGGACCACCTTATGAATCGGTCGGCTAAGCTTAGGCGGGCTGTCCCTGTAGCTCCCGGGTGAAATACCCTGCAGCTTCGTATAATATTCAATATCAGGGGTGTAAATTGTTGTTGACGCAGTACAAGTTCGCCCCGAGCTAGCCCGGACCCTCCCCGAGCTTCAACCAGAAACATTATTCATGTTATTGGAGCGGAACCAACAGCTGATCTACTACTGGTTCGCTTGCATCCCTTAAATAATAATATGTCAATAATATTCTTTGGTTGTTCTCTTAAAACTTTCTTTCTCTGTATTTTACTTTTCTATGTTCTACATTGTGATTGATAGTGTGCTGTATCTGGTTATGATGATTTATGAAGAATTAGCTGTCTGGGACCAAGTTTATCGTTAAAAAAATTATGAGAGAGAGAGAGAGAGAGAGAGAGAGAGAGAGAGAGAGAGAGAGAGAGAGTGCGGTACAGAAAGATAAACTAAAACAGACTGTGAGAGACAGGGGAGAGAATAATCAGAGGGGCAGCCACACTGACTGACAGGTTTAGAGAAATACATGTTACAAAAATGCAATGCACTTTAGAGTGGGAAAATGGGGGAGGGGGAGGGGCAAGTTTCTAGATGTCAATATTCACATTAACATGCATGTGCCCCCAAAACACAAAACAAAACAATCAAACAAAAATGGGCGTTTTATTGCGACACTGTATTGCGCCAAATGAACGAAAACATGAAACTCTCTCACCTAATTTTTCATCCATAAAACAAACTTGATCTAGAAAGAGAATCCTAAAACGTTGTATTGTATTCTAGAAGTATATTAAAGCCATCCATGTCTAATCTTTTGATTGCTACATAGAATATTAACAGTAAACCACACACATCGTGGGGGATCTATCTGGTTCGTTAAATGAAGTCATATGTAGGTCAAACTTTTCATCGTTTCCAGTAGTTAGACAGTTTAATCATGTTAATGTGTAAATAAAGTAAAGATGGTTTATGTAAGGTCCGGGTTATAAACAAGATCATCAACACAGCTGTATATTATAATCGAAATAAATGTCCGTTTCGGTGCAAACGCATAACCGAGAATCTGTTGTGGATTTCTGGAATTTAAAAAAGAGATTCTTAAAACGTTGTATTGTATTCTAGAAGTGTATCAAAGCCATTCATGTCTAATATTTTGATTTCTACATAAAATATTAACAATATCTGGTTCGTTAAATAAAGTCACATATAAAGCAATCTTTTTACGTATTTTCAAATAACTTTAGTTAGACAGTTTAATGAGTAAATAAAATAAATTGGAATATGTAAAGTCCAGGTTATAAACAAGTTCATAAGCACACCAGTAGATCATAATATAATCGATACAGACAAATGTCCATTTCGTTGCAAACGCTAAACCAAGAATCTGTTATGGATTTCTGGAATTTCCAAAACTTATTTTTATAAACGTAATAAATCAAACCATAATTCAGATATTGTACATCCTACTGCATGATTGTAAAGTCATTACCAAATCAAAAGTGACATTCTAAGTAATTATAGGTTTACGTTATATTTAAACCGTTACAGAACTCTCTGCAAATATAATTGCTGATAAATATAGTTGCTAATAATCAATCAGTGGCGGATCCACGCGTGGGGCAGGGGACGCACCCCCTATAATTTGAAATCCTGGATCCGCCACTGAATTAATTAATTTCATAGTTTTCATGTTTTTGAAGTAATACGTCAATTCTAATTTTAGTCAATACCCGAAAGGTATGATGCATATTTTTGCACATTTCTGTTTTTATTGGTTTTGTCAGTCTCATCAACTAAAAATCGTTTTCTTAAAAGTGAAGTAACGTTAATTATGTTAAGTACTTGTAAACATACAGCGCTGATAACAATTTATATCTATTTCTTATTTATATAGCATATAAGGCCTTTATATATTGTGATTAGTTTCTTGCTTCTTTTATCAAATTTTCATCACAAATTTTCATACGATTATAAATATTATTAGATAAATATCGTCTTTTCTTTATCATTATTTAACATGTTAAGTTGTTCAAAAATATTATAGAGTGGTATATCATAGGTGCATATAAATTATGTTTAAATTTAAAAAAGAATACAGCTGGAAAGATATCAAAACAATTCATACACCAAGAGAATAGAAGATAAGACAAGAAATACCAAATACCAAAATAAATTAACAAATAACGGGCTATGTTTTTGCAAAAGAGTCGTGGTTAATTTAGTACCGTGAACATGGTGAAAGGAAACTGCAAAGTTTTTTGTAAAACTGATAGCTGGAAGACCCGGTAGCTGAATGAAAAAAAGTTATTGCTTAATATATCCAAAACGAAAAAAAATCAATAATTATGAAAAAAAAAATGAAGTAAAAGACTTTTGAAAAGCTTTAGGTGAATTTAGAAATGTAGAAAATTGTTTAATGATTGTTCGTAAAAGTAATAATGGTTTTTTCAGAGCAATATTAAAGACGTAATGCAATGGCGGCGGTAAAAACATGAAAGCAAACATCCTTGTTGGCACCTTTCCAAGCAATAAACAAACCACTTTAAAGCAAACAAAGTTACCATGCCTACTATAGGATGAGTACACGCGTTTTTCGAATCTCAATAACTTGGAAAGCTTCCAAATTCGCCCAATAATGATAAGCATATAATGAACGTATACATTATTCTGTTTCATGCAGCATCATACTTCTTTGGCCAATAATTTCGCACCTCAGATTCGTCACAGCTGAAAGATATCATAATGGCCATCACAATACGCCTCGTAATACATGGGGGTAGACTGATGGAATTTTTTACATCACAATCTTCAAACATTGACAATAAAATAACATATAGTTTCCGACAGAAACAAATCAGTAATATTAGCTGAAGCTGAAGAAATGTCTTCATTTGAAATAAATTTTGCAAATTCAAATTGAAAAAAAAAAAAAAAAAAGGAGCGAGGGCAGTTTGAGGGCTTATTAAACCCCTCCCCCGTATTCCGATTATCACTAGAAAATAAACTATTAGTTTGCTCTATGTGCAGTAGCGAGTTAGAATAAGAATAATGAAGATCATGTCGCGTGGGAGGGGGGGGGGGATTAAAATACCGGTGCGAGAAAAAAAAAATCACATCATGGAATGAGCGATAATATTGATAGGGGGACCTCTTTCCCGTTATCTTCTGAGGTTTACGCCATGCAATTCTTGAAGCAACATTACTATGTTGTCTTTATTAGATTGTTTCTCCCCCCGGGCTGGAAATTTCAATCAAATGAACTCTAGATACTCGAAGACCCCACATAAATGTTGTATGTGGATGTGCGTGGGGGAGAGAATGAGGATGAAAGGGTGGGTGGGTTGTGTGGGTGTGTGTGTGTGTGTGAGGTGAATGTGGTTGAGGGGTTGGGTGTGTGGGTTGTAGGTGTGTATGTGTGTGTGTGTGTGTGTTCGATTTTTTTTTTTTTTTGCTTGGGAGCTACCTAGTCTCCCTTGCACGATATTGGTGACGAATTCAGGTAAAAGCTTTATGTCCTGTGCACAATTCTAATGCTAAGATTAGGGATTATTTTCCTTGGACTATAAGTAGGCCTATAAAAGTACATAACAATGCAAAACTTTAAAAGCTGTGAGTTTGAAAAGTTTCTCACTGATTATTATGTCGCAACACATGTAAAACAAGTATACATTTGAACAATTTGTTATTTTAAAAAGTTGGGTCCTCAGGTATAAGGGTACAATCTTAACCCCTGTAGAAGACAAATATCCTCCCTTGTACAAGGGTGTTGTTATAAATTCTATTTTCTTATGAGAAACTGCCTTTTCTGAGCCTTTGGTAGACATATGGGCTATAACAATAGCAATCAAAATTTACTATCCATGAAATACCTTCAAATGTTCAATATTTATAACCTTTGTCATCACGGCCATTCACACAAATGAACTGAACGTTTTTGTGCACAGCCCTCGTATAAACTGAAATGATTTACATGGTGAAACATTTTAACGATTTTATTTCTAACGCCAAACATGTGAAATTCTAACACGTAGGGAATGCATCATTAATATCTAATAAAGTATGTCAAGGGGATTATATTCCAAATCGTTAATCAAACATGTTCTTTGAATTATCTTGCCACGATTTCATTTTTTTTTATGAGAAGTCATGCAAAACTTACCTACTCCCACCCGTAAAGATAAATGTGGTACGAATGAATTTATCCAATAATGTTTAATTGGGCGAAGAAAAAAACTCATCCTTCGTGTTTTAATCACTTTCAAATTCCGACCTCACTTAACATGTTGTTTTTAACACAAGTTACAAATTCATTGTCTATAATAGCATTAACCACTTTGCAGTACATGTTCACTTCTACGTTTTCTACCATCTGGCAGTTCCATTCTTTGTTCAAATTTAAAATTTATATCCAGTGTGATTTGTATACTGAACTTAAAATAAATGTCACTTAGACTAGAATTAAGTGCAAATCATAGTAGCATGATCCATTGGCACCATCAATGTCACTATTACTGATTCTCTATATCATTGTCCTCATCTTCCTCATCATTTTCACCATCAATAATTGTCAACTACATTATTATCTCATCTCCATAATATCAAAAACACATATAACAATTTCAATCAGCAGGCAAATCTTCGTCTCATCTAACGACCATTACTTCTAATCCTTCAAGTTATTAGAACTATTGGTTTGTGTTTACGGACATCATCCACGATGTCAGCACCAATCATACAAGACCCCTCCATGATCTATGACGTCTATGATTACATCACGAGTCATGAAGTCCAAGATCCACTTAACTCGTTACAACAGAAGGGCCTTTCGTAACAAGACACAATGAAAGTAAACATTCCCGCCTCAGGGGTCTACCTGGGCTTTTATTCTCATTGTTACCACCAGTACTATTGGTTAATCATGAGGTCAAGGTCAAAGGTCATAGGTCAGACCACCACACCTGACGATCGGCACCAATCAAACATTAACGCTTTCATGAGGTCACCCAAAAGACATTTAAAGCTTGATTCCAGATTTGGTAAGGTCCCAAAACATTTCTTTAAATTTGAACTCGAACTTGAACTTTAAATTTATTATCTATTAATACAATCTTGGGGATAGCCAGAATATGTATATAAATCAAAGTATGTACAGTTTAAAGGTAAAAGGTAAAAACGGAACCAGAAAATTGTTCTAAAGTGCTAACTTCAATCTTTCATATAGTTGATAAGTAGTTAGAAGATAAATATTTCAATTTGTTGTGATTTTTTTTTCTTTTGTCTTTTTTTTACCTTTGAAGTAAAATAATTATTATATACAACGGCAACGAAAACTGATATTTGCCACTTATAAAAGAGACCTAAATTCCTTTTTGCGATTACCCGAGTAAATCAATTGAGTATATATCGTGATTTCTTATCTTCATTGATATTGCGCACGCTACCGGATCGCCTGAATACAACTTTATTTTATGTATATTTACATGAATTTAATTTTCATTTTCGTTTACCTTTCATGGAATATATGTTGCACATGCATATTTTATGAGTTTGGAAGAGGAAAAAAAAAAGATGTATGAAGATAACTTTCATTTTAGATTACTTTTCGCTACCGAAACTCTAAGATTATCTTTAACATAAGTACTCATCCGTTAGGTCACAAATCCAGAGAGCATTCGGGGGTCGCACAAACATTCCCAAATTAGGTTTTGAAGGGCCAAGATGAAATCGAATCGCATTGAATTGTAGAGCTTGAATTATTTATTTGAAGAGCCTCGATTCTCTTTCAATTAGTTTGATGAAAGAAGGTGTAAAATTAAAATCTGGTTTGGTTTCATGTGAGAACATTAGCAGTAAGTGATCTATGTCGTCTCACTTTCAAAACATGGACTAGCTATCTCTCTCTCCCTCTCTTTCTCCATTTTTTTTTCTCTCTCTGTCTCTCTTTCTGAGTCTCGCAGGATATTTTCCAAGTTCACAAGCTCTTAGATCGTATCAAGAATAAGTGGCACATATTATAGTGTAAAAATAAAAGATAGGTTACATTCTATATTTTAGATGAAATTACACCCATTACAAAAGATCGTAATTTGGAAGGCAAAACTTTAGGAAATGCATACATGGCCTAAAAGAATGTGTTTCCCAATTTTGAAATAAGATTGGGAGTAAAAAAAAAAAAAAAAAAAAAAAAAAAAAAATCTTTCTTTAAAAAATCCTTTGTCTTTAGTTCCCCCTTTTCACACGTTTGCATTCAAGTTACTTTCATTTTATTCATTTAAGAAAATCCTCCAACTACTCGTTAATCGTCAGCTAACAATGTTCAGATGAAAATACAGTCTGTAATCGACAAACAAATAGATCATTACAATGAAAGATGTCGGTTTTTTATTCAATTCTCTTGAGCTCAGTCTATTATACTCCAACCTAGATATATTATAGTTGTTCAACTCAGTTCCATTTTCTCAGTAATTATTATTCTCTAAGACACGTGCATGAATGATTTGTTTTCTTTCTAAGATTTTATTTCATAAATATTACAATAATGACTTCGTGGGAGGTTGTGCGCAATATAATGCATTGGTTCAATGAACAAACAGGTTGTCAACAAGCGACTTTTCAAATGTAAGTTAAAGCATGCAGCGCAAGTTCAAAATTGCGGTTGAAAATACAGCGAAAAGCTTTTTATTTAATTGTTTTTGAGAGTGAGTAATTGCTTCTGCTTGTTCTCATGTCTCTTTTGCTTCTATCACTTGCCCTAGCAATCGATATTATTTGTCTGAATCAATGTGACTCGAGCACATGTTAAAACAAATTTGAAAGTCTAGGGAAGTCACAACTACATGGTCTAACGTCAGTGCGAGTTAGTACTAACATGAAATCGTACAAGTGGGATTAGTGTACCGTTTGCCCCAAAGGAATTTAACATGTAGCACAGGAAGTTTTACATGCACGTAGGCTTAAAACTTCCAACAAATTGCAACCGACTCCCGTTGAAATCTAATAGCTAAAGGAAACCAAGTGGCTCTTCTTTTTTCCCAATTATTCATAATTTAAGCCTGACTACATGCTACACTGTCCGTCATAAAGGTGGAATATTCTTTTGCCGCTATAGCGACATGATTTTGCTCTGACTTTAATTTCTTGAATATGTTGTCCCTGCTTTTACTTTTTGGGACCCTGGCTATATCTTGGACATTCTCCCAATCCTTTTCGTGGACCTTTTTCCAAAAAAGTTTTGTCAACCCCCGGGATGCCCATTTTTGTCATTTTTTCTCATTTTGAGGCCCCTTTTTGTTTTCCCGACCGATCAAGCCCCCCTCAGTCCTACCCCCAGGAAACGCGACTGAGGTGTAGGGGAGACCGGGGATGGAAGTTACACGGGTCAGTTGTTACAGTTCTCAGTGTGCTAAGCTGGAACAAGAGAGGATGTGCTAACTGGCATCTATATACAGCCTACACATAGCTGTGATGAACTGCCGGTCGTGAGGTTTCTCAGTTGTTTTATTAAAAAGTAAATCAACAAAAAACATTTTTTACAGTTCTAAGTAAATTTTTGACAAAAATTGAAATTTGTAATAGCTCTTACAACTGAAGGCACATGATGATAGTCTGGTATTGTAAATATAGTACATGTATGTCACTAATAGTATACCCAGTTGCTGTATGTCCGGACAGGCTGTTTATCCGGACAGACGATTTTGACCAGCCATTTGGAAAGGTTTACAAGCAATCTTTTTGTAGTTTTTTGGAACAAAGTGATAGAAAATATTCTACACATCAAATATTGATGAAGATAAGCATCATTCAACATATATTTTTGGCTTAATCCTGAGACAAACAAGCAGGCTTCATTTTTGTAAAGTGTCCGGACAACGGGCCCTGTAATTCTGCCTAATGACTGTGCTACAGTTGATTTCTGTGCGTAAAATCACCCATGGGATAGGTTGTTACAACAACCTACCCCATGTTGATGTAACAACTTACCCCAATTACATTACATATGTAAAATTACCACGGGCGTAAATCCCGGGGGGTATGGGGGGATATATCCCCCCAAATTTGAGGAGGGGGGATGCCCTGTACAACACCCCCCCCCCAGTTTTCAAGAAAGAAATGAAGAAAAAAAAACCCCACTAGATAATTGTGTTATTTGTTAAAATAGCGCTCTCATTACTCTAAAATGACTCTTTTTTACTCCAAAAACGCCAATTTTTTCTGCTCGGTCGCTTTGCGACCTCGCACT
The DNA here is from genome assembly GCA_940671915.1 of Paracentrotus lividus. NCBI lineage: Eukaryota > Metazoa > Echinodermata > Echinoidea > Camarodonta > Echinidae > Paracentrotus > Paracentrotus lividus. Next base: position 45,908,812 of record CALNVZ010002974.1, read on the forward strand.
TAGTAACAAACAGTAATCTAAGTATAAAAAGGTTGGATCCAATGTATCTGATGTCAGTCAAAACCCAATATACCCCCTCTCCTCGTCTGGGGACAAACCTTAGGAGTGGGTGTTGTTGACAATCAAAAACATTAACGTAGTTGTGTGCGGGCTAGGTTGGTGGAGGGCATAATTGGGGCCTGCAGCCCACATAATTTTCATATCAAAGAATGTGGATTCGTTTTCTATCGCTGTTTTTTTTAAAACAAAACATGTAAAATGTATCTTCTAAATGGATACTAAATTATTTTCTGCTCGCGATTCCCTCTTGCTGATACTAAATAGGATTTATAATCTCCAATTTTTAGCTTAAACATTTGGGCTCGTGCTATGCGCTCGATCGCATTACTTTTTCCAGGAATCAAGGCTATCATTATGATTCTTACATTCAAAGACAAATTTTCTTCGTACCCCCTCCCTCTTCGAAAACATTTCTCTTTAAGTCTATATATGCCTCTAATCTAAAGTGTCCCCCTTTTTTAGAAAAAGTGCCCTTTTTTTCCAGCGAGACCCCACTTTCAAATCCGTTACGCCGCCTCTACTGTGTGTTTTTTGTTCTGTTTTGTTTTTTATTTTCGCGCTCGCGGATACTATACAGGACCTTTAATGCACAAATATATTCAATTTCAGCTTAAAATTTTCGGCTTGCGCTTCGCGCTCGCTGAAGTAAATAGGAACTACAATGCACAAATATCTCAAACCTTTACCTCAAAATTTTGGGCTTGCGCTTCGCGATAGCATTACTTTTTCAATTACTAAAATAAACTGGAATCAAGGCAGCCTTTATGATTCTTTAAAGTATACATTCAAAGACAATCGCTCTCTGAATAAATTTCTATTTAGATCTATGCTTCTGATCTAAAGTGTCCCCCTTTTCAGAAAAAGTGCCCTTTTTATCGAGACCCCACTTTCAAATCCATTCTGCCTCAACTACATATTTTTGTTTTTCGTTTGTTTTTTGTTTTTTTTTTCGCGCTCGCAGATACTATATAGGACCTTTAATGCACAAACATATCCAATTTCAGCTTAAAATTTTCGGCTCGCGCTTCGCACTCGCTGATACTAAAATAGGAACTATAATGCACAAATATCTCCAACTTTTAGCTTAAATTTTCAGCTAGCGCTTCGCGCTCGCATTTCCATTACTAAAATGAACAGTAATCAAGGCAGCCACTGAAGCTAAAAGCATACATTCAAAGACAAATTCTATTCACACTTCCTTCTCTAATCCGCCACTGCCACTGCTATATGGCTATTAATAACGTTCCTTGTGTTTTAGTGCTTGTGTATGCCAAACAAGATCGCGACAAGTTGGCAAATTATTTCGCTCATCCCCCCCCCCCTCCTCGACACGGATTTACGCCGCTGAAAATTATATTTTGTTTCAATTTTCAGGTGTTAATATGTTTATGTTTTTATTATTACTTTTGTCTATTCTAGAGCTCTACTTGATATACTGTTAACGATGTCAAGAAACTGGACAGTTGAAATTAAAGTATGGTAGGGGAGACCGGGTATGGAAGTTACACGGGTTAGTTGTTACAGTTCTCAGTGTGCTAAGATGGAACAAGAGAGGATGTGCTAACTGGCATCTATATACAGCCTACACATAGCTGTGATGAACTGCCGGTCGTGAGGTTTCTCCGTTGTTTTATTAAAAAGTAAATCAACAAAAACCATTTTTTACAGTTCAAAGTAAATTTTTGACAAAAATTGAAATTTGTAATAGCTCTTACAACTGAAGGCACATGATGATAGTCTGGTATTGTAAATATAGTACATGTATGTCACTAATATACCCCCTAGCCATGCCCTGTAATTCTGCATAATGACTGTGCTACAGTTGATTTCTGTGTGTAAAATCACCCATGGGGTAGGTTGTTACAACAACCTACCCCATGTTGATGTAACAACTTACCCCAATTACATTACATATGTAAAATTACATTTCGTCTCAGTTTTCAGGTGTTAATATTTTTATTTTTCTATTATTACTTTTGTATATTCTAGAGCTCTACTTGATCTACTGTTAACGATACCAAGAAACTGGAAAGTTTAAATTAAAGTATGGTATAAGAGATTTACACATTGTCAACTTACCCCGTATGTTTACATATTGTAACAATTGACCCCGTATGGTGTAACAACCTACCCCGTATATGGGGTAGGTTGTTACAAAAAAATGTCTTCACTAATTAAGCTGTAGTTAATTAGTGTTTACATGTTTTCAAGTTTTATATGCCTCAGGGTTGAAGTAAAAAAACGAGAATGGTGAAAATTCGGAATATTTTATTCCATCTTTGTGCTGAAAACAAAAGAAATGAAAACCACCTTTAACCCTTAAATATTATAATTTTCCACTTACAATTTGTTAAGCCTTGATGACAAGGCTGTAAATAGTCATTATTGATCGTATTCTATTTTGATTTATGTTTGGTTGAGATTTTACAATACAATTTAGGGAAGATAGAAATTTCCATGGTGTAAAAATGAATAAAATTAATGTTGAACCCCAATCAAAATAAATTTTGACCCCTCCCCTAGACAAATGAGTCGAGCCTGTAACCATAAATCTTGATTTAATTTAAAGAACAATAACAAATCTCCACCTCAGACGTGTTTCCTTGGGATAGGACTGAGGGGCCTTGGTGGGTCGCGTGATCAAAAAAGGGCCCCCAAAATAAGAAAAAATGACAAAATGGCCATCTTCTGGGGGTGACAAACTTTTTTGAAGAAAAATCCCCGGTAAGGGTTGAGGGAACGTCCAAGATATACCCAGGATCCCAGAAAGTGAAAGCGGTGACAAACACATTCAAGGAATTAATAATGGAGCAACATAATGTCGCTTGAGCCAGAAAAAAATATTCCACCTTTATGACGAACAGTGTATATATGATAATTTCATTCAATGATTTTAAATTGGAATACGTTCTGCGGATTTTTGCAATGCATGATTTTACTATTTACGATGAAAATGATGTCCCAAAGTTTAACAGAAGCTAATTTAGGGGGATAAATACATGCATTGATGTACATTTATCTCTGATAAATCTGATGACGTAGTTATGACTTTTAAGCCTGAATACCTCCTCCAGCTTACCCTATGAAAAGCCATACGCAGATTTGGACGATAGAGTATCACCGTTTCAGACAGGAGGAATCTTGAATTAAAGAGCAATTTCGATTAATGTACTATTTAAAGCTAACTGACAATGATATGCAAAAAAAAAAACAAAAACAAAAAAAAACAACAAACAAACAAAGCTCAAAATAAATATTCATCAAGAAGAGTTTGGAATTATGAGATTATATCACTGAATGTACTTTTGGATATATTGAATGTTTATATTATGTTTGTAAACGGAAATAAATTGAATCTTGAAAAATTTTGGACAGAAAAGAATAACGCCAGTACGCTATCGATAGTATGACGATACCTACTCAGGGCAGTCACTCAGCATCGTTCCCAGGTCCGTAGCGTCTGGTTGTCATGGTAATGTCAAGCTACCCACCTGTGGTGAGGGAAGCGGGCTGCTGGGCTGTCAGGTGGTTGAGAGAGAGGGGGAGAGAGAGAGAAGGGGAGGAGAGAGAGAGAGCGAGAGAGAGAGAGAGAGAGAGAGAGAGAGAGAGAGAGAGAGAGAGAGAGAGAGAGAGAGAGAGAGATGATCTCTTTTCACGACTGGTGGAGGTCTGACGTATGTCCGTACAATGAAAAGTGTGATGATAGAAGGATGGGATGGATGGAGGGGATAGGGACAGGTAAAGAAAGAGAGTGGAGTATGGTAGTATTTAAAAAAAATGGAAACCTATTATTGTTGTTTTTGCTGTTGTTAAATGTTTTACTTTATTTTTCCCATCCTTATCAACTATTTTACAACCAAAATGAGCTACCTGTCGTATGTGCCCCGTAGCTTACAGTCAGTTTTGACAACTACATCAGCTCCCTGACCACGAGTTCGCCGTATTCCAAATTCTGCGATTCCTATGGGTTTGATATAGTTGTAGAATAGGCATTTGCAAAAAGAACCCTGCGTTGTCGTGCCTGCTCCGCGCGTGACTGAAAAGAAAGTGCGTGGACGTAGAATATATTTTTTTTACGAAATCCGCTGTGTAGAGGTGAACGATGCATCTACGGCCAGGTCTGACCACAATTAAAGAGCAGTGCAACTATACCTTGTGCTATTCTAGTTGGCAAAAAACCAAAACATTGGACTAGATCAGACTCGCCTTGAAGGTTCACAAAGACCTTTTTCATCATTTCACCTATTGATTGTCCTGTAAACGACCATTTTCCATCTCTTGAGCCCAAATTATAAGGGCCTACTGCCAGGCTAATGACAAATATTGAAGACGTTTCCGCGACAAATTTCAAAATCGTCTCAAACTCAAAGAAGTCAAAAATCCGTCTCAAATCCGTCTCCTCGAAGTGAGATACCACCATAACATCGAGGATGAAGGGGGTTGGATGCATAACATAGGCGGAAAAAAATTAAACAACATGTGTCTGGTTCAAGAGTACATTGTGTTTAATCCTATTGTTTGCTTTGTGGACTCATCACGTATCATTCACTGCTATGCTACACCTATCAAAGGACAAATGACAAATGTAAAAGAAGAAAGATGATACGAGGAGAGCTGATGAATTCGCGAGAAAGAAATATGGCCTGCAACTAATGACATAAACTGGGTCAAGTTCAACGCGTGATGAAATGTTGGGAAAGTTCATGTGTGCTTCCTATGGATCTATAAACAAAGTAGATGATCATTTCTCACCTATCCCCTACTTACCTCTCATAACAGGCGTATCCAAAAATGTAGCCCCTGTTTAAAAAAAAAAAAGAGTCGGGGTCAATCCTCGGCCGTGCCATAATGTGCGGGAGAAGCTGAATATCTCATGGTAGATAGCGCAGACTGTAGTGTCAAATGTCGCAGAGTTTGGCCAACTAGAACAGAGTTGAATAAAACATGGCGCAATTTATTTCGTATTTACCAATGTGCTTGCCTGACAAAGCAGCATACACCATGTTGTAATCCAATCAAACCGGGTTGGACAATACAAATTATCCAATCTAAAGAAATACATTAAAAAACGAAAACGACAAAGAAACTTTGCTGCATATTGCTGAAATAAGTCTCATATCACTCTGCATGCATAAAAGATTAATGTGATAAATAATGTGTGACTTTTTAATTTTCTTTCATGAATTCTGGTGAATTCTAGTGTATTTTTCCGAGACGTACGATTACGCCATTTTTTTTTCTTACTATAATTTTGATTTTGGTTGCGTAGACTCCAGAGGGACGATGTATGTGAGCAAACAGAGGGATTAAATTCGGGTCATTGGTGAAAGGACATACCACCGACAATCATTGCAGAAACATGACAGTCTTTATGCTTCATGACACATTGTCTGCCCCAAGTTTGTACTTTATTTCATTGCCTTCTCTCTCTGTCTCTTTCCCACAATATCTCCCTTCCCTCTATCCTTCCATCTATCCATCCGTCTCTCTTCGTCTCTGCCACTCTCTCTCCATTAAATAGTCTCTCTGCTTTTTTGAAAATAATAATAATGATGTGATGAAAGCGTATTATAAAGCATATTTTATATAACTTCACGTGCAAATTACCTCTAGATTTTGCTAGTAATTATGATCACTGGGGCATATCCAAATGGGACACCCCTCTTTGTTTTGAAAATTGCACATTTTCAAATCCTGAATCCACCCCTCGTTCTAAATTTCAGAATATTCATAGACGTTTATTTCACCGTAGTAGTTTGAGAAATGACTTTCCTTCCATGACTTTTGTCGATTTTTGTCGGAGAGGGACGCTCTAACTTTCAAACTCAGCGATACGCTCATCGTAACTCCACGCCTAAGCGTTCAACATTATAACAACCAATGCGAATTCTTTTTTCCCGTGATACCCAACGGAAGCGCAGTGTGTTATAATGTCGAACGCTTTTAAATTAAAAAGGGCAACAAACTCTACGTTGAAACTAGCAAAACATATTTCTAACTTACAGTAGTTACATTATATTAAAAAAAAAATCAAATAGATTTTTAAAGTTTATTGCTTCAAACTGATTGATACATACAACCCTCCCCCGGCCATCAACACACGCCCTACATCATCCATGAGTTCCTTTCATACTGACCTATTTTGCAAGACTTCTGCCCCTCAAATAAAATGCTGTCTGATAACATTGACATGGCCTAACCACGTGTGGTATTGACCCTTGACCTTGAGTAAATTATGACCCTTTCCAAAGAGTAAGACATCATCAAATCTTGCAGAAAGACAGATATTTTTGGCAAAAATGAAATAAATTTTACGAATGTTTGGTCATGTCAGCAACCTCTGATAGAATGTTTGACACTAGTCACCTGTAAATATGTGCTTCTCAGCTCCTTCCAAATCTCCTTCTTCCTTAGATCTGTCTACTACACTTCCCGCAATCATCCAAGGTGCACCCTTAATAACTTTAGTATCTATCTTGAAGACACTCTTATTACACTATCTTTAAAAGTAAATAATATCTTGAAAAATATATGAAGATAAAGTGGATATTTTTAATGCACTTAAATATCTATTCAGTAGAATGAATTTCATGTTAGCCTAATGATAATGTTGATCATGTTGATGTCGATGATGACCTAATCTCGTGTAATCTCGTTTGTTGTATTTTCTGTAGTATTTGTGCATATATATACACCTTTATGTGCATATCAATGATTATCTGTTTAATTATTATTATTATATCATACGCATTTATCAAAATACGTATGATACGAGGCGCTGATCCAGGATTTGAAATTTGAATAGGTTTTGCAGGCACAACTGTCTGATGACAATAGAGGCTCTATTATTTTTGGGCATGGGCCGATATTTTCAGTTGTGTGACGTAAGGCTGAATCTTCTACTGGAAACAGTCTGTTATTCAAAACATTTTCCTACAATAAATATTAACATAATATAAAGTGAGTCCAATTTTGGTGCGATGCTATTCCATCAGCACCTGCTTACCGTCAGCGATGCATGAGGCAAATAATTTTTGAAAAATGCATGAAAAATGTTTTGGTTCCAATTTTCACAAGTCACTTATTGAGATATCACGCTTGACAGACTCAATATACGAGTAGATCATGTTGTTTTAAAATTGCATTTTCTATGATTCTTTTCTTGATTGAATTTGTTAGCGGTGTTGAATTGCTGAAAATTCTATCAGAATAAGACATTTATGTGACATGTTTGCATCGAATCTTTACATGACTCTGGTATGTTTTGATTTCTTCCCCAATCTATGACTTTCTTAAGTATTTCATTATTTTTTCTCCTTCATTGCAGCCTTTCCTTTACACCCTGCGATTGCTATAGGTGGTATCTTACTTCGCGGAGACGTCTCTGCGATAGAATAGAAAATTTCGTCTCCGCGACAGATAAAATGTATTAGAGACGTCTCCGAGACGTCTCCGCGACAAATAATGGAAAAAAGTCTGAAGTAGTCCCAAATCCGTCTCCGAAACTCAGGAGACGTCTCCGAGACGTCTCCGATACTTTTTATCCGTCGCGGAGACGAAATTTTCTATTCTGTCGCGGAGACGTCTCCGTGAAGTGAGATACCACCCTAAATTTTCTCTCTCTTGCAGTGTCATTTATCCATCTGCTATTCCGTCCTTTCTGTCCACTATTAAGATAATATTCATGTATATTAGATAGATGGAAAGAAGAAACAATCTCATTAAATGCTCACTGTATTGTAAACTACATCAATTATTTAATACCTTCAGCAACATTGATTAATAAGATATTGTATCAATTGCTTTACGTAAATTCACTTCTTGAAAAATCTCAATCCACGAATCGAAAAATTATTACTCAGGCTTAATCATTTTTTTATTAATCTTATTCTTCTTTATAAATATCATGAATGTTGTACGTGAGTATTCACCATCTCATACGGGGTCAAAGGTCATGCAGGGTCAGGGGTTAAAGATCACATCTCCAAGTTTTTAATAAAATGAATAAAAAGGTCACATATTTTGGTTTAGAAACATACGGGTGCGACATAAAGAATAAATATACATTTTGAGAGATATGAGCTCAATAAACTGTCAAATAAAAGACAAAGATATGACGTATTTCTAAAAGGTTTCTTACTGTCTGCGTGACATTGATATTTCCTGGATTGCTATTTCATATCAAATACAGAATGTAAAAAAACAGAAAATAGTTTGTTTTTTTTTAAATCTTTAATCTTGTATATATTCAGCTTACCTTTGGATTTCCGAATCTTGGTACTCCAAAGTAATTTACAAGAAACATAATCATGATAACGCCTTCAGTCAAAGTATGTAAAAGTTACCATCGATATATGTGCAAGAATAAATATGAAATAAAATGGATTAACTTGGTGTTTTATTATTACTTACTGAACAGTTATGTTTTTATTGATAATAGGACCTATGATATCCGAGGGACTTATCCCTAGTATCTTAGGAGCTCTTAGGAGCTTATCTTTACTTGTGGATCACAATACACCAATCACCATTCACCAATCACTATCCACCAAACACCATCCACCAATCACAATTCACCAATCGCCATTCACAATCCACCAATCACCAATCACCATCCACCAATCACAATCGACCCAATCACCCATTCTACCAATTCACCATCCACCCAATCACAATCACCAATCAGTCACCAATCACAATCCACCAATCACCAATCACCATCACCAATCACCATCCACCAAATCACCCATCCACAACTCACCATCCACCAATCGACCACTATCAACACCAATCACACTCCACCCAATCACCATCCACAATCACCATCCTACCATATCACCATCCACCAATCACCATCCACCAATCACATCCACCAATCACCATCCAGCTAATCACAATCATCCATCCACATACACCATCCACCAGATCACAATCCACCAATCACCATCCAGCAATCACCATCCACCAATCACCATCCACCAATCAATTACAATCCACCAATCACCATCCACCAATCACCATCCACCAATCACAATCCACCAATCATCAACCAATCACCAATCATCAACCAATCACCGTCTACCAATTACAATCTACCAATCACAATCTACAAATTATCATCCATCAATCACCATCCGCTAATCACCACCCGCCAATCGCCATCCACAAATTACCATCCACCAATCACTATCCACCATTCACTATTCATCAATCATTTTCACAAATCACAATCCACCAATTACCGTCCGACAATCACTATTAATCAATCACCATCCACCAATCACATTCAACCACTCACCATGCCCCCAATCACTATACATCATTCACTATGCACCCATCACTATCATCCAATCACCATCGACCATTGCTCTTTACAGTAGAAACGTAGATGTACCTCGAAGTATAACATGAGGGCAAACAAAAATGGAGGTACGTAGCTAGCATGTACGACCTTGAGAATGAAATCATGAAACTTCGAACTGATTTGTGATGTTTTCATTTCATTACTTTTATTATTAAGCCCTCTGGCACCTTTGATATAAAACAAGCAAAGATTACAGAATGAACGGTTCATTACGTTTTAACTCATCTGAAATGAAGTCATTTATAGAATTATTGAAGGACTACAGTTCGATTTGTGGCGGAACAAGTGATGGAAATTCACTTTTAAAGGGCCAAGGGTACGAGGTTATCCACTATACACATTACGATTACTCACTACCTGTAAGAATATTTTTTTTTTCCCTCTTGCGATTGCTGATAGTAATTAATTAATCTATAAATTAAACGGGCACCTTTCGGGCTAGGGGAGGGCCTTTATTTTAGCCACTTTCTCCTCGTTCTGTCCAGGACTGCACCCTCTTAAAAGTACAATACAAACGACCACTGCAACGCACTAATGCAATTTTTGCAATCATCTGCGAAGGCAATAAATCAAGTAAATAGAGACGGATTTTTACGTTCATCTCCGATATCTGGAATCACACGAAGTATGTATCATATTTGGTATTAGTAGTTGGGAGGTTATACAGTCTGTGTCATCACTGAAAATTGTATTAGTCGTTTAACGCAGTAATCAGCCTCGGGTGTGTAATCTCTGCCAATCTCCTGATCATCTTTGTTTCTTAATACCGTGCCATCCTCGTCATCCTCGTCATTATCAATACAACTTACACTTGTCTATTGGCATCATTGTCATTACCTTCATTACTATCACCATCCTCCTCCTCATCCTCCTCCTCCTCTACCACCACTCCCTCCTCACCTTCACTCTAATCATCATCATCCTCGTCATCATCATCATTATCATCATTACCAACAACACAAAAACCTATTCGCAGTAACTCGCTTGTTTTCCTCTATTTCACTTTTGATTCTTTGCTTGCCAAAAGCATTGCATATTGCACTTTTTTTTAAAATTTCCCTTTGAAGCTAATGCTAGAAGATTTGGAAAATACTAATAATGGGTTTCTTGAATCATTTTCAGTATTAAAGATTCTTTCATATACTGTTTGGTTTTAACAAAGAGTAAAAAAACGTGTTCACAATTGAAATTCCCTCGTACGAACCAGTGACGTTTCGTATTCCAAAGCTATGGTTTCGACTTATTGCATTTTTTTTTTACGAGACACTGTGTATGATCCCAATGTTACGTGAGATCATATTCCATTTGCACATTTTCTTGTTAAGGTACTCACTTTAAATCGAATGTTCCTGACCTTCACATAAACATGTTTATGTATACCAATATTAAGACATAAATCAAATATAACTGAGATGATCATAGCGTGCGAGGGGAATTTCGAAATCAGAACATACCTTAAAATTATTATTTTATATAGATTAATTTTCTTATCAACTTGCTTTTATGGTAATTTGTTTGAAAATCCCCGCTTGTGCACTTGTGTATAGATGTGTCAGATTTTGAGGTTATTACTTTAACTATGTAATGACATTTGAAAACTAAAACATGTTTGAAAGGGGAAGAAATTCCTGTTTGGTGTTGTGTGGTCGCCAGAATCCTTGAGATGTTCTCATGAATACTATCAGTTATGTTGTATGATTGTGCAAACGTAATTATGACGTCACACTAAGGAGGTCACTCTTTATAATCATGTGCATGAAGATGCATGTGGAAGCAAGAGCTTTGACTCAAAGCGTTCTATACTAGCTAGTGAAAATCAATATGAATTTTATGTAATTTATCAACAAAAAAATAGTTTGCCTTCCTTCATTCTGTACTCAATATTATAAATATTCTCTGGGGAAAGCGATGCTAATGTTTGATGGGGGACGAAACCTTCATGTGACATAATATTTTCTGCTAACATTCTAACGACGTAGCGAACAGATCCGCCAGATCCGGCGAAGATGAAGCCTATGAAATGCAAACATTTATAACAGAGAAAGCATAGGATAATCGTGGATGTTGTGAGCATTTAAAAAAAATCCATTGAAATGTTGAAGGTGTGTGCGATTCTTAAATATATTGTTAGAAATAGAATCCCTATATGTGTTTCATCTAATGGAGCTATTTGAAATCAAATGACCTTCTGTGCCAAAAAAAGAAAAAAAATGTCAAAGAGGCTTTAACCAAAAAGATTTTTTTTTGGTTACTATGTTTTTGTAAGCAGCATATTTTGTTTTATTTCATTTTTTTTTTAATCTCATGAAAAGATTTATTTTTTTATGTATTTTTTAAACTGATAGGGTATTTAAATTGTGGCTTCTTAGCCCACTCAATCGAAATATGACAAGCAACCCTTTTGACATTATACAAAATTCAGGGCCTATTTGGGGCCGTACGCGAAGTACGGGTCATTTTGCGCCATACCTGAACGGGAATGTAGTTTGACCCAAATGGATCCATAATAATAGGTGCATGACCTGGGGGGCATTTCATCAAAGGACTTGTCGGACATTTTATCACACAAATTTGCTCTCAGCCAATCAGATGCAAGCATTTCAGTAGCTTATAACAGTTTGTCGGAAAAAAGTCCGAAAAATCCTTTCATGAAATGCCCCCCGGTTTACATTATCCTTATTTTGTTAGAGTGTATATAGATAGAGTATACATGCTGACATGTAGAAAATAACAATTACAACAAAATTCATGTTGCAGAACATAAAGTACTGTATTTTGTAATGTATAGTGATGGCAACTCATCCAGTTCATATAGAGCAGCCTGAGTGCCTTGTAACATAAATAGTTAACCATTTTGATTGGTTCACAGTGAGACTTTTATTCAAGAAGTCTATGCAACAAGGATCCCGATTGGTTACTATTGATTTGCTATTGATAGTAATTATTTATGTTGCAGGGCACAGATAGAATCCAATATGCCCATTAGAAGAATGAAGACATTCATTGAATGCAGTAAGGTGGAGCTACTTTTAAACTTCCACATGACATGTAATCAAGGAATAAGCAAAAACAACGAGATAACATGAGAGCAGAAGAAAACGTGAACGAAACTAAACAAGAAAACAAAAGAAATGGGGAACATAAAAAAAAAAAAAAAAAAACTGTTAAAAGAAGAAAAACATCCATAAGATGAAGAAAATGGTGAATAAAGCGTTGTGAGACCGTGCCATGGGCCATCAGGATGTTTTCAAGATATCACACATGTGCTCAAATCTCATTCCTGGGCGCCTGAATGTTTTGTTGGTTGCCATGGCAGCGGAAACCCACGAAGTGATATAATGTCAATACAATGTAACAATGTGAACAATAGTTTAGAGCGTTCAATCTTTGGATTCTGCCATTTTTATTCAAATATTTTCCACTTCATTTTCGCCCTAATCCTTTACATATCATTCCCATTACTGTATTGACTGATTGATAAACAGACAGGGGGTGCACACTAATCCCATGACATAGAGGGACAGCCCCAGTCGTACCAGGGAGGTGTTTCACAAAGTCGTTCTAAAAGTTACGAACGACTTTATGAACGATTGGAACATGTTTTGGGGTGCTATACTAATCACTTGCTATATAATTTAGCACATAAACTTAGCACCGGTCGTTCGCAAAGTCATTCGTAACTTACGAACAATTCGGTGAAAGACAGCCCAGAGCTATGCACCTGCCGAAAATTGTATTTGGCATGGATCTCAAAATGGGTGGGGTTTATATATGCCAGCAGTATAGTTGAAAGTATAGGGATGATATTAGAAATTCTGGTGACATAAATAATGGCAATGAGGTTAATTTTGATTGTGTTACATTGATAATAACGATGATGTTAATGATGTTGAAAATTATGAAAAGTGACTGGATGAAGATGATGATGACAATGATGATCAAAACTAGTATTATAGGGGAACAAATAATAGTTTTTGATCATCATTGTCATCATCATCTTCACCTGGTCAATTTTCATAAATTTAAAAAATTGCCTGGCGGATGAATCTTGTTTTGCCGATTGGAGAGTGTTCACTGTTAAGTGTTGTTATAAGTAATACTCAGTTAGTTAATTAATTCGTTAGGTATTATCTTTTACCAATAACTTTTTAGAACGCAACACTTCGTTGGAAATACAAAAAGGACGGATATGCGATCCTTCTCATTTGCACTAGTACCGGTGTCCGTTTCTTGCTTGAAGTTCAATGACTTTCCCCACCTTTTCTATACCCTCCCTCTGATCCTAAAAGACCATGAAATAATCAAACAAATCCTCCATTGTCACAATGCTCTAGCTTTGTATATATCTAGTCTTCATATCAAACAGAAAGAGGTTTCCTAGATATTCAACACTTCTCCTTGATGGTGAAGAATAGTCGATTTATTTTCATGAGAATTAGTTTACAACAATCATCGCATTTGGTTCCAGACTTGCTCAGTTCATGTTCAAGTTGTGTAAGAGGAAACTCCTTGTGAATCTTCTGTTTCATCTGAGTTTAAAGTGTATTGTTGAACTCTGAATGTGTATCACATCTAGAACGACTTTTTTTTAATGGTTTGCTTGAATTCAAAAGTGTATATACGAAGGAGATTAAAAGAAACATAAGAGGGTATTTCATCGTTCCATTAATGCGTTTGGAAAATTTTAGTTTGACTGACTTCAAACCTACCGATCATCTTTTTTGACCTAATATCAACTCGTTGCTTTACCAAGTGTCTGTCCTGTGTCCAGCTCGCAATTAAAATACATATTGTTAAGAGCACTTTCTGAACATGCTTGAGAAAGACTAGTCCAAGACATTTTAACGATATGTCTCATGAAGAATAACACAAAAATTGGTGCAACAACGGTTAATTTGAATTGATATCGCTCTTTTTGCTAGAATTAATCTAAATAATCATTCATAAAACTAAACGAGGGTGTGTAACACCTTATTCGCACGATTGCTAAAGTGTAAATTATCCCACGAGAATATGAATGATATGGGACTGTTGATGGGCGAGGTGGGTGCAGAGAATGGGCGGGGAGGGTGCGAAACAATTACCCTGAATCTCGCGTGTTGCGATCAGGATTGGAGCAGTGGTATTATTTCCATGTCTGATCTGGGCTCGAGCATCATCACTCATGGTGTATTACAGCGGTATTACAGGGTGTTGGGATGAGACTTAGAGTTGAAATAAATTGATTGATTAAACATTAGTGGCAAATCACAGTGGTTCATCATTATTGCATGTAAAACTTTTGACAGGAGCCAAGTGGTAGAGGAGGGGTGATGAGGGGGTAAGATGATGGGTGCATAATTAGATTGGACAGCGAGGTGGTAGGAGTGTGAGAGGGCATCGTGATGTAACACGCAAGGTGGAGAAGTGTGGTGGTGGTGGTGGTGGTGGTGGTGGTTTGTGTACTTTTTTCCCCATGGTTATTCGATTTATATCCACTTGGTCTAACAGAATTCTCTGATTGTCTAATACCACTTGGGCTAAACCCATTTGTTCTACTGACAATTCAGTGTAATTTCCATTTAGTGTGATTGCCAATTCGTCTAATATGCAAATATTTATTAGCATTTTTGTCTACTTCCCTAGTATTACCCATTTGTTGCAGGACCAAGTGGCGCTAGATCAAGAGGACATTTCACGAAAATAATAGACATGTGACGTAATGGGAATTAGATAAAAAAGTAAATGAGTGAAGTGGTAATTAGACCAAAAGGTAATTAGTAATAGTAATATGTGGGATTCATCGGTTATACTATTTGATGCGGATGATTAAAATCACATCATGCTTCGTGGAGAGGGGAAGGAGGAACAGAAGGAAGAGGATAATAGAAAAGTAGGAGATAATGAGGGGTAACAGAGAAGAGGAGGTGAATTATGAATATGTGTGATGAAACCAAAATTATCTAGATAAGATAAAATAAATTAATAATGAATAATAAGATATGGTATTGCTCCATTAAAGCGTTATAATTGGGGATAAAAGTTTGACAAAACATGGAACTCCATAATTTTTAGTTCACTGACTAACAAAACTACAAGCTGCGGGCAAAAAAACATGGCAAAAAGTAGACATTTAATGCTATAAAAGTCAGACATTTATGCACGAGATAAGAGAGATGTTCGTGTAAGTGATATGATATGATATATTTGTTTTTAAGAAAGGGAGAAAATGCACTTTGAAAACTATTTATTAAAAGTAAACATACAGCACATATGTATTGATAACGGCAAAAACTAAAATTTAAGGACCTAAGCTACTAACTAGTCCAAAATTGAAATAGAGTATAACCAATGAGGTTTCGGTGTTCATTCAAAGCTCATAAATCTAGGAAGAACTAAGAGGAAAGAAGAGAGAAAGAGAAAGAGAGAGAGAGAGAGAGAGAGAGAGAGAGAGAGAGAGCGAGGGGGAGTATTGTTGTTGTTGTTATCGGGTCATACAGGTAGCACGTACAGGTGTCAACTCAACGACGTAGCTGAAAATGTGGGCGTGACCGCGTGGCCTGGGCCAGAACGAAAACATGATTTTCTATGAATATTCATTAAGAAGGCGGAGCTTGGAAGTTGACGAGAAATCGATAAACACCACTCACAGCTCAGTGCATAGATGCCCCGCCCCCGAAACCGTGCATTCACCATGACTGAGAAGACAGATATGTAAGTCTTATTCTATCAAAATGGAAAGATGAGTTTAAACCAAAAATTATCTTTCATGGAAGCACTGAGAAGAATTACATGAAATTTCTTGAAATGATACCATCAAAACAAAACCCCTTCTCGTTTGTATTGTGATTTTTAGGGGTAAATTATCTTTCACTTGGGGGCTATTTTTTATTTCATACGTAGAAGAAGTTCTATCTATGTAAAATGATAATTGTATCGTTTAAGCCTCGGGCATTAATATGTTACAGAAAAGAAACCTGACATAAACATAAACAATCATCAATATTCTTGGAACTAAATTTTTGGCCAGAATAAGCTCATTATATATTTTTTTTTTCTTCGAATCCGTCTTATATTTACAATTTTTACTTGATTTTCGTCAACTTTCAACATTTCATATAACTATATGGAATTTGTACATTTTTTATTCTAACCTAACCTAACTTGTGTATAATGCATGAAAAATGGAATGGAAGTTTCTATACAACATCCTTCTGTACCTCAATACACTATCTCATATTACCTTGCGAAAAATATATAGCATATTATATGGTGTACATATCGCTTGTTCCCATCTTTCTCCTTCCCCATGTGGTTACAAATCCTTTAGTTCAGCTAGTCTAATCGATATTACTAGTCTTCAAAATCCTTTAATCTGTTGCCACAGATCGATACAGGAGCATCACATCACCATCAGGCTAGGCCAGTCAAGGCGGGGTATTGTTACATGTCATGCCCGATAGCCAACTATTTTTTTCCTCCTGATAATACCGTACACATGGTACACAAGTCGTTCTTAAAGTTACGAACGATTTTGCGAACGACTTTACGAACGACTGTAACATGTTTTGGGTGTTATACTAAATTATTTATAATTTAAATGTGAAGTGAGCGTACCTAATTACGCTAAAATTAAGTTAAAACTGCACGCTACATGTATGGAGGGGAAATAATCTGGTACTTCCGTTTACTTGCACTTTTTTTTTTACTTATTGTGAAGCATACAATAATGCTTAGGAAATAAATATTTCAGGGTTTCCTCTTGAAACATCATTACATACTAACATCTTCATGTAGGACACCAAAGCTGCATATTTTTGCAAACCTAAACAAAGTCACACAATCCCTTTAAGGATGGGCACGTATCGGCACATGTAATCGGACAAGGCGGTGTAGACATATAGGCTTGCCTGACCAATGCTCTGCCCCCCGTCAAGATGAATTTCAAATACAAGAGCAGCATAAATATAAAATGTTTTTCTGAAATACTGCACTCTAAAACAATGGGTATAGCTAGCACTATATCATGATATTTGTTGAATACATGAAATACCATAATGAAATCAGTATGTCTTTGAATGTGTTGATAATAAAAGTCTGATTATCATGATTATAATGTCCAATATTACAAATATTTAATAATTAATTGCGTTGACATTTACTAAATTTCATAAAAATTAATTAATGAATTGATAAAAAATTTAATATAAAAAATTGTGTCTTTCATTTTATACTGAGTCCATGTGATCATACCAAACAATTCATTTACTAGTACAAGAATGAAAGCAACCTATATTATTAGTTACTTTATGCAATTGATCATTAATAATTGGGAGAAATACTGTTTCTTAATTGGTGAAAAATAAACTCATTTACAATCATATTTCTCATGGCAGCCTTGGCTACTTTGAGGATTCGTTTAGAGTGTAAACTTTCAGGAGCAAAGTCAATAAAAGTACATGTAGAGGTTTTTAGTGTACGAGGAGAGAGAGTACCTGCCTTTAAAATGAGTCAATACCAACTATTGTCATCAACTCCTTTCAGAAGTCTTTTCTTTTCTTACCCCTCCTTTCTTCATTCACCTTCCCTTTTCATTATGACATACTTCAAAACAATAGTTTGTTGTCTCTTACCCTCTCCTTCAATAATCCGATCAGGAAGGGGGTGAATAAGGGGACCGGTGGCAGGGACCAGGGACAATTATACAAGGGGTACGATACTACCCCTCAATAGTCACCCTTCCCCTCTTGAAGAGTTTGTAGGGGTAAAAAGCTGCCCTTCAATGGTCACCTTTTACGTATTGAAGAGTGTGTAGGGGTGCAATACTGCCCCTCAAATGTTACCCTTCAAGTCTTGAAGAGTGTGTAGGGTACCATACTACCCCTCAATGGTCACCCTTAAATTATTGAAGAGTGTGTAGGGGTACCATTTAGGTCTTGAAGAGTAGGTTGTAGGGGTGCAACACTGCCCCATCAATGGTCACCTTTCAAGTCTTGAAGAGTATACACTGTCAAATTTTTTTTTATAAATACAGCAAAGTGATGTCAGCAGAGTCGCCATACAAAAATGTAATTTAGAATAATAGTTTTGTTGTAAATCTCTCCTCTAATAACATTAATAAAAGAGGGAAAAAAAATCATTAGAGTTCTATAGCTTACATATTCGGTTAAAACGGAACAAATGTGTTACTCCTGATGTATATTTTACATTTCTCACGTAATTATTTGCAGAAATAATTTACGACAAAATTGTTTTTTAAATTACATTTTTTATGGCGACGTACTCTGCTGACAGCAGATTTGCTGTAAAAATACAAATATTTTTTACAGCATAGGAGCACAATACTACATCTCAATAGTCACCTTTCACGTCTTTAGGGGTGTGTAGTCGTAGTTATATGGCTTCAAATAACAGACACACACTTTTTCTTCTATCTACGATGACAATTCATTCAAAAGTATTTGGATCTAGATAAGAAATAGTAAAATCTATAATTACTGAAATATTAATCTCAAAAGTGAAAATTTGTAGGTTTTTGTTTCTGTCAAGTGCTTTTTAATGTTTAATTCTCTTCATCTCAAACCATTTCCCTCCAAATTTCACCATCTTTATACTCTCAATGTAATCGAATTGCTTGTTTTCTGTTAGACCTCACTAAGCTTGGATTATCTCATGTTTTTACTCATCTTCTCGAATAAAATACTAATCCTCTTCTAAATCCACGAACACCAGCTTTAATGTGTCGTATTTTATGTGACAGAATTGAAATGGATTAGTTCAAAGAATAATTCCAAATGAAAAACAAACCGGTTGTAATACGATTAAACCGACAGTGGAAAGGGCTAATCAGTTATCCAGTGTTGAAGCGCTTGTTCGCGAATGGGAAATGAAGGTACTTGGGAATAAAGAAATGAAGATGGGTTTCTCGAGTAGATTAAAGAGAACTTAATTAGGTGATTAGAGTACTTTAATGCCCAGTTGTGTGATAATTGTTAGTGTGTTGGCTCAGTGGATAGAGCGTCCGCCTCATAATCGGGAGGTCATGGGTTCGAGCCCCGGCCGCGTCATACCAAAAGACGTTAAAAAATGGTAGTTGCTGCTTCCCTGTTTGGCGTTCAACAAGAGGGGGATAGAGCAATGTCCTTCTGGCGCTGCTCAACGGCTGCCGGGCCCACGAGAAAAGGGGCAAAATAAATATCCTTTCCGGACAATAAAATTTGGAGCATTTTCATGTTCATATTCATTAAGATGTTGCTGATTAAACATAATCTTGTGTTCTGGCCATCATTTGACACACTTATATAATTCATAAAATTAATATTTTCTCATAGCATCACCTGTTTATTTGTATAGAATGTTAGTCAATCTAGTGGCAGTAGTAAAAGAACCATTGCTTAATATTATAACAATGACAGTTATAATGTTACTATGAACATGATGAATTTGTAATGCACTTTTGTAATACTGAATGCGTGCTCGCCCAATAGGTAGACCGCCGAATTTGTGTCTGTGGCAATTCGTCAATTATTTATAAATGCATACACCTAATAATATTACCGAAATTTATGCCATATGTTTTATAATCATTGTAAATAGTTTTTTTCTCATGTTAACTTTTTAAATTGTATTCATAATATGCCCTCTAAACATGTACACATGAAAATTCCAGCTGCAGCTGTTTTTCATGTACAATAATATATTTCATGTTTATCAATAAAGACCATTTAATAATTGAATTGAATTGAAATATAAGTTTGCAGCCATATCGTAGAATACGGTAGCAGTTGATACGTTAAAATCCTAAAATACTATGCCCTGATAAATTTTAAATAAAATTGATCCATCTTATCAATTCTGAAAAGCGTATCTGCTATGTAATGGGATAGGTTCGTTCAACTTGCTACCTGTATCGTGTAACATTCATGTTCTTGACCTACATAAAGAAACACCTGCTTTTAAGGATTGTTTTCCCAACGAAAATGTTTATTGAAATATGAATTGACAGCAATTAGTTTCCTGCTCTAGCCACCTGTTTTTGTACATGACACATGACAATCATGACATGAATGAAATAATAAAACTAAAACAAAAATGAAACCTGCACAATATCTAACGAATACATGACATATTAAAAAGGACCGATTATAAATAAATACTTTGCAAAGAAGACCAAAAGCAAGTCCTATAACCTAACAGTTTTATTATTTGTATTTTCATCACATAAATTTCGTTCTCTTTATGTTTAATGGGATCATGTATACAAGTAACCATATTTCTTCCATTAATATTTTCTTTGAAAATGTCTTTGGAAATATTTTCTTGAAATATTGCTTGCCTTGCTTCGTATATGTTTTTTTTTTAATGAGTATGTGAGAATAAATTTAATCAAATTCGTTTAAAATTTATTGCAATCGCACGTTACGGTTACACCCAAATTGATTATTCATTTCAATTTTTGTTGTAATTCATGTAATTGTTGGTTTAGTGCTGGGCAAGGAATATTTCCAGGTCATAAGGTTCATTCGAGTTCAAAATAACAACATTATTGATTAAAATAGAGGTCTAATAACCACAGATTTATGTATTGAATTGAAGAGATATGAAGGAGTTGTAAACGATTAATCCGTTACGCTCGAATTGTTCTGAAATATCGCATTTTTTAGCGTTTATTCTCCAAAACATTATGTTAGACTTAAACTATTAAAAACATAAATGCCGATTATCTAAATATCATCACTAATCTAATTCTTCTCATATCATTCTCAGTCAATTTCATCATTACAATATTTTAAGGCCAAAAGTAGTCTTTCTAGTATATGATGACATCGTATGCACCTCACGCTACCTGGTGTATTTGTATTTACTCCCCTCTCCATGTTCTCCCCCTGTGACTCCCAAGATGGTATACATGCACATTCATACAAAGGGGTAACACATGTCCTTGTTTGTAAGTATTTTGCCCCCTTTCACTTCTTGAGTAGACCCTCCCCTCAATCACACATCTGAAGTGTTTGTAGATCCCTATTATCAATTAGTGAGCTAAATTTAGTAACCATTATTGGGTATCTATCTCCGTCTAACTGTGTATGGTCAATTCTATATTTGAGATGTGCAGTAAACAGCCGAAGACATGGTACAAGAAATTATGATAAAATATACCACAAGAGAGATAGGAAGAGAGAGAGAGAGAGAGAGAGAGAGAGAGAGAGAGAGAGAGAGAGAGAGAGAGAGAGAGAGAGAGAGAGAGAGAGAGAGAGAGAGAGAGAGAGAGAGAGAGAGATGGTGATATGGTGAAGAGGGGATTTGTTTTGGTTATTTTTAATGAAGATACAAAAAGAAAAAAATACAAATAAGCCGAAAAGGACACAGAAAAAAAAATCTATTAACTTGAGCAGATTAATATTGCACCTATTCTCTATGACGAAGGAAGTGGTAGAAGAATAGATAATCGATCTATTAAAATAATTTATTAGAAATATAAAATATCTCTGAAATATTTTAAATTATTTAAAAGAAATTTATTGTCTATTTTTAAAGTCGTCGAGCATGCATAGCAAATGAAAACACACAATACCAACATGTATGCATTTTTGTCTCTGCCGGGATTCGAACCCAGGTCTCTGACTCAAATAGCCATTGCCTTTACCACTAGGCCACAGGGACGTGATATCATGTTGGATTGTGTTTTATATGAAATACCAATTAATGAAAATCATCATGTAATTATGGTTATAAACTTATATACTCTTTATAAAACCAAAATAGCTTATATCCAGAAGGCAAGAAATAAATATTATAATAAATAAATGCAATATGAATAATGCAAATGGAAAAGAAAAGGTAAGAAAATTATAAGTGACATAATTTTTCCCCTTGATTCTTTACAACACCCTCCCCTGTACCAATACATTTCGACTTCAACACATTGGTCCAAAGGGGGCGCCAGTATAGTCAAATATGTGTAAGAAGCCACAGAAAATGATATGCCTTCATTTGAACTTGGGGTAACAGGCAAAGAATGAACACATAAGAGATAAAATAAGGAGGATCATTTGGTCAAGGAAAATATACCCCAGAGAAAAAGATCAGGGTTACTGTTGTTCATACCAGGGAAGGTTAAACAAAGAAACAATTCAAAAGATATCTTTATAATGAATATAAAAGCTATATTGAAATGATTGATGAAACTGTTCGATTTTATTTTATTTTATTTTTTTTTAATGTGAGGTCATTGAAAATGGTTTTCTCCATGCAAGCTAGCGTTGTAGGTTTTGATCTCAGCAAAGTTTTACCTCAATCAAACAAGCAATGGTCCCCTCGATGGACTATTACCTAAATGTGTTATAAGCACAATGTTATTCGCACCATAATTCGTCAACATTATCATTCGTTTATACTGTAAAAGGGTCTTGTTATGTTTCTTTAATTGCATGTACTCTTTTGCCTAAAAGAGTAAATGACATTATTTTGTCAAGTACACTTTTTTTTTGTCCTAACGAATATATTGAATATGAAAAAAAAAACCCGCATGTACTTTTTCAGAATTTGTTTTTGTTTTTCTTGAGGTTCAAGATCAGTTTATCCTTAAAGAATTTGTTATCCATAGTAGGAAGTTTAGAGTAAATCCTCTTTAGGAATTAGCAATCAACAACATCTTTCCCTTTTCTCACGTTTGGAAGTATTTTGCTTGTAATCCGCTAATTTCTACACGAAGTTTACACACAAAGTGAAGGAATTACTACATTCCCAGCCCCCAACACATCCTTTCATCCACACCCTAAAGAACTTGTCACCCATTATAAGAATCGAGTACCCTTTTTTCTATTTCACTCACATCTCCACGATTAAGGGGGATTTAATTCTTAGCATGGGCCTAAAACGCTTACAGTCGGTGGCTTCTGTCAAAGAAAAAAAAAAAAGAAAAAAAAAAAGGGGGAGATAATGAAAAGAATCCCCCAAATCTAACTGTTTTACTAATCGATACGGGTAATCCGTTTTTTCTCTCGTAAAAGGAGAGTTAGACGAGGATCTGTTGGTGTTCGTTGAAGGTAGCAGGTCTTTAATCCTATAGTCTTGGTCCTCCCTACTACATGTCTCTTGTATCGTTCTATTCACAAAGATCTTGTCAATATTTAATGACTTGTCTTTGTTTGAGGCTTTCAAAGGAAACAATGGGGACTTTCCTTTCTTGGTTAGGTTACAGCATCAAAGTGGGGACATGCATTAGTAATAGAGTGAAGAAACCAGTTCGTTCGTCTTGGGACCTGCCCACCAACACATTGCATTTTATTTTACTTTTTTTTTTTAAATTCTAGTTCTCTTTTAGTCCCATTTGAAGATAAATTCTATATTGATTTGCTATCTTGCTTGGTCTTCTTTCTTTTATTTCACCCATCATGTTTCTAAAGATTTCCTTACGCTTGTTTTTATTCACATACGACCCTTTTCTCCTTGTGTCATTCATTTTTATAAAGCCAAATGAAAGCGGGCTTTCACTGGCTATAAATACAACTACCCTGGGAGAAGACATTACATAATGTATTAATTTCATTTCAATAAAAGAATCAATATCCAAGAATGGATATTTTAGTTCCATTATGACCCTTCTATATAAAAGGAAGAAATGATACAAGTTACAGAAACATTATCGACCGTGGCAGGGGACAATATTAAGAATACTCGAAGTAACATATAATCTTTGTCTTTAGTATTTCGTTAATTCGGAATGATCTCCCTGACGAGTATTAAATGATGTCCATCTTGTGTCAACATCTCATCAATTTACTTCTTTTTCTGCCATAGTGCAAACATCAGGATTCTAAACACCCTCTACCATGTTTGCATCTGATATTCCGAAACCTCACACAAAAGCACACATTTACTCCCTTACTCTCCTACTCTCATAAACATCTCCACCCCTCCTACCCAGATCAGGTGACCAGGTCACATGACACCGTCTATATGGTTACCTTAATGTTTAATGAAATGCGAGCAATCCTTTTGGCGGTCTGGTGTGCGTTTCTGCACGATATCATCTTTATTGTTTATTTTAGATGAGAATATGAACAACGTTTTGAACGGGACAAGTGGGAGAAGGGTGAGGGGCAATGGTGTATTTTAAGGGGCAAATATATTCCCCTCCCATCAGGAATATTGATGACATAATGAAGAAATACAAAAAGAAAGTAGTTATAACAGAAGGAGCTGTCATCATAAAAGGTGCACTGATATCAGAAGATAGCCAATCAATTTATAATAAATATACAACATTCAATTCAATTCAATTCAATTTAATTCAACATATTATGAGATTGCATTGTATTGTATTGAATTGTTTTATTTATTCAAATGCGACATTTAAAACAAAATATTTAAAATGATTTAAAACGGCATATGTGTGTTTAATTTGTTTTGCCGATACAATGATCAAGACAAATCAAGAACAGTTTAAAACAGATTATCATATCTCATGCATATTTATACAATTCATCTTAGATTTTTATTAAGTTTATTCATTTACGTTAAGGTTTTTTCCCTTTTTTATGAGAAAGGTAAACTATGGGGTAGACCAACCATAGAAGATTGAACCATGGACCTACACTTTATAGAAGCCCGATCGACTACCCTTCACAACGCCGCGTACCCCATCGACTAGACCCCTCTTAAAACCAGATTACACCTAAAACAACTACACCCAACTATTCAGAATATCCTGGCCCTATGCCTCCCCCACTTGAACCCAACAAGGTAAAGTTAAGTGCCAACATGAAAGATTTCTTGTTGAAATCACACTCTCGTCTATGTCATTCTGTTTTGTTAGCAGAGAGGAACATTCAGTTGCCATGGTAACTGACATTGAATTTGATTAGAAATTGCTAGAAAATGATTATCAAAATTAGGTGGAATTATGAAAGCGAATGATTTTTTTTTTTTAATTCTTCATTTATTTTTTTTAAAAAGATATATGATCATGGTGGTTTAAGGGCAATAAAAGAAATTACCTTCTTGCAGGTCACCGAGTCTCCAAACTTTATTAAGAATAAATAACATTTCTGCCAAAACCATTAACTATTAATAACTTAGGTATGTTGAGAAAAGTTGTAAAGTAATCACAACAGGCTAGCCAGAAATACATAACAAAATACAAAAAATAGAGTCTTCAGGACTTTTCATGTCTCGTTTAAGACTTTGAAATCATAACCTGTTCGGGTTTGAATATAATTTGCTTAATCATAATGGATTAAGATCAAATTCAACTTATTATTCATCAACTTGCTTAAAATAATGCTCGTTTGAATAATACAAATTATTCCAAAATCATTCAACAATATGATTACTTTTGTAATGAAATAAATAATTATGTGTCCAAAATAATTCACCTCCAAAATAATGTTTGTTTTCTACAATGGCCGTTCTTTTAGAAAGGCTAGAAAGACATGAAAGAGCAAGAGAGAGAGAGGGGTGAGGAGAGTGGGGAGCAAATATGGGCGTGACAACGTGACATCGTCCTCTCCCCCTACATTTCCCTAGGATCAACACCAACGTATAAAAAACACCTGACTTCGTTTGATTTTGGCTCCTTCTCCATTTTCCTCCCCAGAGACTCCGGGCAAGAGACATTCTCATGTTCGCCTCGACGAATCATGTTTTATTTAGTGACGTACTTCATACGCTCTCCCGGACTGTGGAAAAACTGCCACAAGTTTAAAAGAGAGGGGGTAATGGGAGATGGGGGAAACAATGAGATGAAAAGCGAAGAAAAACAATTGGGTAAATCTGTAATTTTGTCGCCTTAACGCCGCGATCAGAAACAAATTTATTTAGGGACCCCACGCGAATCATTAAACACGCAATATATTTTCTTGACACGTATTTCCAGTTTTTATACCACTGAACTTGACTCGTAAACATCCTATTCCTAAATCATAGCTGTTTACGTGTTCAGGCCCGTAACCAGGGGGGTTCGGGGGTTCGAACGAACCCCCCCCGCAGGCGAGCAGGGTCCGCTTGACCAAAAAAAAAAAAAAAATGAATTATTTAAACCCCTGCTTTTTGGCAGAAATGCAGCAGATACTTGAATAGAAAGGAAGATTAAAACACTTTGCTTTCAGTCCCCCTACATGTAAAATCTTTCGCTCGCGCTTCGCGCTCGCAACTTTTTATTTTGTGGATGATAATCATGATTTTCAGAACAAATTACGCAGGAATTACACTTAAACCATTTAAACAGGAATGTTTCCGTTTGCATTTGTATTCTATTTTTATATTTTTAAATTATGTTATCTTCAGTTTTAGGAAATGATATACAGAAATAAGGCCTAGTGGCAGAGGGATGGAATCGGGGGGGGGGGGCAGGGGAGCAGTGAACCCCACTTTTTCATCCACCCTAAAGGTTCCCCTATTCATGACCAAAAAGTGTCCCTTTTCTAAGCTAAAAAAGTGTCATCTTCATACTAAAAAGAAGCCTTTCAGAGTTTTTAAAAGTCCCGTGGACAACTTTTGTTTAGAAAGGGGGCACTTTTAATATTAAAAAGGGCCCCTTGTTACTCAATATTTCTTTAAAAACTCCAAAATTTCGGCTCGCGTTTCGCGCTCGCGGATACTAAATAGGGTCCATAATGCACAATTTGTAAACTACAAATTTGAGCTCAAAGTTTTCTACTCGCCCTTCGCGCTTGATTGAGGATATTGGGGTCTATCAGAGGCGGTGGAACCGGAGGCAGGGGGCACAATGCTTCCACTTTTTCAAGCAATCTTGCCCCTTTTCTTAGCTTAAAAATGCCCTTTTTAAAACTAAAAAGAAGCCTTTCATACTCTTTAAAAGTCCCATGGACAATTTCTTTAAAAAGTTTCACTTACAATACTTTGTATTGTGCCCCCTTCTTTACTTCATATGTCTTTTAAAACCCCAAATTTTCCTGCTCAGTCATATGCGACCTCGCACTGTAAAATTAACAAACAATAAGTATATTTAAAACAAAGGGTTGGACCCAGTGCCCTCTGCTGGAGACAAACCTTGTCAAAAGAATTGGTGTAATTGTGCTTGGGCCAGATTGGGGGTGGGCTAGGGGCCTCCAGCCCACAAAATATTCATAGCAAAGATTATTTATTTAACGAGCCAAGATTATTATGTATCTTCAACATGGATCCTAAAAAGAGTCTCAGAGGCACAATTTTTAGGTCAAAGCTTTCAGCTCGCGGATACTAAATAGGCTCTATATTGCACAATTAACTCCAATTTTGTCCTCAAAATTTTGGGCTCGCGCTTCTCGCTCGCATTCCTTTATATTCATTACTAAAATGAACAATACAAAATAAAAGCCATTAAGATTCCTAAAATTTTCAGCTCGCGCTTCGCGCTCGCGGATACTATAAGTAGGGTCCTATAATGCACATGATAATGCATAGTTTACTCCAAGTTTAATTCAAAAATTTTGGCTCGCGCTTCGCGCTCGAAATTTTTTTTTGAAAAAGGTCCACTTTTTCATATTTCGAACCCCCCCGTAAAAATCCTAGTTACGGGCCTGGTGTTTGTATGTAATATAGAGGCTTTAGTCCCCAAGATCTCATTTATTTCATTTATTTTCAATCATTGATTATGTTTACTGACGCCATGGTGAAGATGATTTTGCAGTCTTGTCATGTGTATGTCGACACCCCTTCTCATGTATTCTGATCTATAGCTGATAGATTGTGAATAACGCCCTCATGTATCTATAAAATAAATATATATATATATATTAATCAGACACATTTACTCACAAATTGATATTTTAAATTTTTTTTCTTCATATTCTTAGCTCAATTAAATCTTCATTTATCATGTTAACATGTTAGTGTGTCACAATGAAATATTTATTTGAAATAGAGATTCCTGTAAAAGTGTCCAAGATTCAGTTTGTTAAATTCTGCTTTAGACAATAATAAGCAAAATCAATGGAGTATATGTTTTTATTTCAAGTTTATGTTATTTTACTTTGTTTCATATACAACATAACAATTTGGGTATATTTCAATGCATGGACATGATGTATGCAACAGCTTTCCTGAAGACAAGAATTTTATTCAAAAAGAAAAATTAATATTTGTTCATACACGCTGTAACGATGAAAGTACCATGTTATCCATCGATAGAAAAATGATTTTCAAACTTCGTCATTTTACCACCTACCAAGAAATTTTGATTATGAAACGTTGTTTGCTTCAATTAAATGTAAATGTATCAAATGAGGGATCAATACCGCTATTGAAGTTGTTTACCCAATCTCGTCATCATTAATCGATTATAATGCAAATGAATGAAAATAAAGCCTATATTCTTTTTGACCTCTTCAGAGTGATGAACTAGTTTGCAAACCCTTAAAATTTTCGTACAGGAATATGATCAAACATTATTATATTTTCATGTTCGGGTTGAATCCTACAAAATAAAGGTCCTAAGTTGTTACACATTAATATTCAGTGTATAGCAGGACAAAGCTGTATCTTAATAAACTTAATATGATTTCTTGTGACTTCATGTGCCGATCTAACACTAGTTTGCAAACACAAACACATGGTTTCGCACAGTAGGCCTACATTATAGATTCAATAATGTACTACCCACTCTCCTATTAAGTGGGTATAGTCACTAATTAAAGTGTCAAATTTGAGTATGTGCTAGCAGAAAACACCATGAGAAGTTGAGAACAACAGTAAAATAATTTATTTGATTATATAATTTCTATTTTTCCTAAGTTCTATAAATGCGCAGACAAGTATATTATTAATAAAGAACTCCTTTAAACATTGGCATGATTGGGTAGCATTTAATAGGGGCCTAGAGAGGGGCGTTCCTCATCATCGTTCCCCCCCCCCTCCATGAGGTCCAGATACAGTTAAACTGAGAGAGATATGTATTATTTGTCATTGTCATTTCCAGCCAATATGTGGATCTTGAAGGACATGATTAAGTAAAGCAATGAACTGTGAAGAAGATCTGACAAGAAATCGAAATCTTTACTTGACCATGCTAAAAGAGTTCACAAATAGTTCATGAATCTTGTAGGCCTACCAACTTTCTATTTTGCACGTATGCCCATGTCAGAAGATAACAATC
Organism: Paracentrotus lividus; assembly: GCA_940671915.1. Lineage (NCBI taxonomy): Eukaryota > Metazoa > Echinodermata > Echinoidea > Camarodonta > Echinidae > Paracentrotus > Paracentrotus lividus. The sequence continues at coordinate 45,938,313 of CALNVZ010002974.1, forward strand.
ATTGGTCCCAACAGGTCAATTTCAGGAAAAATGAAGAAAAATATCGAAGTCTATCCACTCAAAATGACGTTTTAGATCTAGTTTCAAACATTCACAAATAGTTTGTTTTTCTAATGCATTCGTCACGTACGTTCCCCGAGAGGAGGGATAGTAGAAATAGGAAACCCGGATTGAAAAATGGTAAAATGAGATGTAGTAATTATGGAACGAATGTCATGGTGGATTTCATTCACTGCCGCATATTTCAGAAATTTCGTTAAATAGTGATATTTCGTTAAATAAGGATATTTTGGATTAATATTCTGTTTGTATGAAAGTGTAACTTTGCTAACGGGCATAGGCAGTTCTAGAAACACATCGTCTTCACTTTCCGTGATCTATTGAGAAGTTAAGAATTGGAACATGGGGCAGGGGCGCGCTTCATAAATTTCAAAAGTGGGAAAACAGGGGTAAATGGTCTTATATTTACATGATGGTTCAAAGAGTAGTATGAAAGAAAGTAAAAAAAAAACTAGTTGCGCCCCCTGGATCTGCTCCGGGTTGGCAGAGAAGGGGTACAACTGGGGACACAATGTTAACAAGTTATCATTTTCATAATTTATACCAGAGTATCACATATCGTCTAAATATTTCCTTAAATCAATATACATCGTAAAGGCTCTCGCAAAATAATATCAATTTTATATTAAATGTTTTAAGACAGGGATAACACAAATGGAAAATCAATAGAAAATGATAAGATGAAAAGGAACAGAAAAGAATAAAAGAGAGGTATAGCAGAGAAAAGAGAAAGAAAGAAAGTAGACAAAAGTGATGAAGGGGAGGCAGTAAAAAGCGACAAGCATGACGTGACGAAGACCATTTATCTAAAATAATAAAATAAAAGAGAGTAAAGGGAGAGAAAGGGTGAAAAGAAGACAATGTAACAACTAATACTATGAGAGAATAGCACCGATAATAACTTTCTGCATGGTGTATTTTGTCTCCTGAAAAGTATTTTATTCACGATGTATTTCTTTACCCGATTACGAAAGAACTTTTGCCATTGTTCAATCTTCCTAATCGTAATAATCGGCTTGGCTGTGAGATCGATACACAATTGTTATCGTACCCAGACGATCAATATCGAATGTTTAAAAGTCTCTTCCTGAAAAAAAAATAGAGAGAAAAAATAAAGAAAAAAGGTCCCTTGGACAGCCATGTCAATGGGGTAGAACGAAATAATAAGGCCGTCGTGCCAAAACGTATCAATTTGATGAAAATAATTTGAAAGACGGACTGGACGTGAATGAATGATGGGAAGATTGAAGAAGGATAATAAAATGGAAAGTGATAATCATGATAATCAAATGTGTATATGCAACGCGAGATCAGATGATAAATAAAAAGTAGAACGATATTATCGACGTCATATGCATACAATGTTACAGGAAATGAAAAAGACCATAATCAAAAGGGTCTTGGGGTGGGGTCTCCGATTGGTATTTATTCTTCTTCCTTCATTGCGTTACTCAATAAGTTTTTAGCAATATGCTTTCTCTATTTTCATTTTGCATGGATTGCTCTTACATGCTTCTATTACATACAATACAACCTGAGCATTGATGAATTTTAACTTTGATGCATGTCATTTTGTTCAGATTACCAGTTGAGGAGGAAATGGAGATGGTTCTTTAAAAAAAAATGTCTGTCACGATTTACCAACAAGAAGAGTTGTACATATATCACTCCGCTATCAACTTGCCAGTCAGCAATATAAATAAAAACCCGACCGATTAAAGGAAAAAAAAAAAAAAAAAAAATTAAAAACCCTTATCAGTGATTAGAGCACTTTTTTACAAGAAGGTCCTGCATAAAATAATATAAAATTATATATATTTTAAAATCTATATTCATTTGATTTATTTCTAGCACAATCATGTTATCGAATGAATAGTGCGGGCAACCCCCCACCCTCTCAAAATACACCGCGGTCCCTGAATGGCAATTCCTTCAGCATTTTAACGATTGTTACATAATAATGTTCATGTTTATTTTTTAAGACAGATCTTGTCTCTCTTTTGATGTTATATTCCAAGTATAAATCAGTTTTTCCAATTCGATTGGTATCATTTGTTTTGCATGTTGTACCACATGATTATTTTAGCTTTTGCTGTCAATCTTGTTTAACTGTTTTTCAGTAGGTCCCTCAATTTCCATCTTTATTTTATTTGTTTGTATTTTAGATATTTCAATAGTATAATGTTAGAATGTATGTTTGTACTTTGTTCCCGGATCGAAATACACGACCCCCCCCCTCAACTCAGGCGGTCAACCATACACGTATGCTTGTTCCATATTTCTCCGAAAAAGGGGTATATCTTAGGGGCTCAGGTATAGGGGAAAACTCCCGAAAAATCATTAAAATAGGGGTCTTTTAGTATCCCCCGACCTATTTTTACTTAGGGGTAGTTCTCAATTCTTTAAGAAAAAATCCTGAAAAGGGGTCCCAAATAAGGTTCTGAAATAGGGGGTAATTTTGATGCAGCTTCTCTTCCAAAAGCCTGAAATATTATGGGGTAATTTTGACACGGCTTCCCCTCCAAATATGGGGAATCTCTAAGATTCTGGAACAAGCATACGTGTAGACCCATGGTTGACTGCCTGAGTGGGGGGGGGGGGGG
>CALNVZ010002974.1:45940999-45961295 GCA_940671915.1 Paracentrotus lividus
GGGGGGGGGGGGGGCGAAATACCCCCAATGGGTCAGTGGGGAGGGAGTGAGGGATACGTAGGCGTGAATATTTTCAGGCATTTTTTGAATTTGGGATTGAGGTCAAGAGCAAGACTAAGGTATTCTAAATGCTGAAACTGTATACTGTTTTGTATAAATGTAAAGAGATATTGATATATTATTCATATGCATTTTGCGTTTGCCTCAATACATCAATAACAAAATGGCGGAGTTCTTGAGGCCCGCCTTTTGTTATAGGTCAATAAGGTGCTCATACCACATTATTGATCGTCACCCTGAAAGCAATTTACTCTCTTTTTATGCAAAATCATACTCTGAAATCACTCAAATGCTCAAAACGACTGCAGAAAAACCACATTCAAACAAAATATAACTGAACAAGGAAAAACCAACACTTTTCGTAAAACGATTGCAACGTGAAGTAACTTTTTCTTTACTTTTCGTCACTAAAACAACAAAAGACGCACAATTCTTTTAATCAAAACACAGCAAATACGATGAGGAGAAAGAAACAAACAAAACACTGCACTTTATTTCATCATTGTCGTCAAAGTTCTTATCTTGGAACTTTATTAATCTGGAAAGGGAAAATAAAAAACAAACGAAAAACAAGAAAACTTCAAAACCAAACAAAGTCCGAGGAAGTTATCACGGCATCTCAGTTTTCGATACCTGTCCGCCGAACCTGCCGAATTCCTTGAGCTTTAACTTCTCATTTCACAAGCAAAATCCAAGGTCCAGAGTCTCCAAATAGTTAAACACAAGCTCAATTCGAATTATTAAAGTGCCATACTATGTAACATAATAATTATAGTTTATAAAAAACATGCAAATAGAAGAATTTCTTAGTTCAGTCATTGCTGTCTCCGGACGCTGCCCATCACACTCCGCCATCTTCTTTCTATGACAAGAAGAAAGGTGTGCGCATGCGCTCTGGTTAACAAAAAATTTTCTCTTCTTCGGCGTCATTTTTCGTTTATGTAATAAAGAAAAGGGCGAGCGGCTTATTCTTCCCCTCCTTTTTCGTTTATGCTTGATTGGTCTCAATTTCTCATATTATAATCTTTCTTTTCTCTTTAAAGGCAATTACAAGTCTAGCTGAGAAATTGATATTGCCCTATTGTTTTTTCGACTTGTATCTTTTCATCCGCAATTCTTCCAGCTCTCCCCTTCCTCCTTTTTTTTTTTTTAATTTTTTTTTATACCTCTTCATTTTATTTTTGTTTGTCCAATTCCTGTCTCCTTCTGCTTGTTCTTTCATCACTTCATCATGATTATGCAAGCTAATGGACATGAAACCAGTTTTAAACGCCTAAATATATCACAGTTCTTGTTTATAAAACAAAATGCAAACAAAAAAGTATGGTAAAAGGATCATTCACGTCTCGGATCGAACTTTTCGAAGGACGTGACCGAGTTTCGAACCTGGATTCATGTTAGTTTGAGAGGGTTGACAGTGAACGTTATCGCTCGACCAACTTTGGTACTGATCTCAGAAGGGGGCGCTATTGCAATTTAATCCTCTGTCTTCTACAGCGAATGGACTTTGAATCTGCAATGTTTCAGACATCATCAGTAAACGTACAACATATTGTGACACCATTACAAAGAAAAGAAAAGAAACAAAAACAAAAACAAAAAATCAAGACTGAATAAATTTACTTGCATACGTTCATTACATATATTTACCTTTATAGGATAAAATGTCTCGGCCCTATATAAAGTTCAGATATCAGCTTCGTTTTTCTTATTCTTTAAAAAGATATTTATAAATGACAGAGACCATACACTCACTTCATTAGAATTTTCCCTTATTATAAGGAGGAAAATAATGATGAAATAAATTCAAGTAATGTCGTTTTCAGGACATTTGATGAACAGTATTAACAATGGTTTGGGAAAATGAAAGGAGAGAGAGAGAAAGAGAGAGAGAGAGAGAGAGAGAGAGAGAGAGAGAGAGAGAGAGAGAGAGAGAGAGAGAGAGAGAGAGAGAGAGAGAGAGGGAGAGAGAGATACGGGAGATAGTATTCAATAAATACAAAAATAATTCAATATAGAAAGAACAAAAATCAAAGCAAGAAAGAAAGTAAGGAAGAAATAAATAAAGAAATATAGGAACAGAGATGAGAATCATGCCATGGAATAAAGGCCTAGGACGACTACACTCATAAAAAAGGAAAATTCGAAAGAATAGGTAGAAAGAAGAAAGGAACGGTTTGGGGTTGTTTACTAGGTTTGGAGACCACGTGGGGTATAGGAGAGTGAGTCCAGGTACAAGTGGAAATTGGGCAAAATGATTAATTATTTGGTTGATCACACATGATTTGATGCTCTACCCCCACTCATTCTACTATATATTTACCTCCCCCCCTTTTTACAAAGAACTTTATAGTGACTCTTTCTTTCTGTCATATACTGTTTTTTATATATGTTTTTCATTCTGACATTCGTGTGGGGTTGATAAGTAATGTGTTGACGTTATTAATGGTGTCATTTTAGAGCTACTCCTGATGTGAGAAGGGCGTGAGAAGGTCACATGAAAGTTGCCTTATGGGGGATATCAATTATTATCAATATTAAGCAATAAGATAAGTATATGAAATGATTAGATACTATATATTAAATGTATTGATCATTCCATCATTCCATTAGTGAACTTTGATTGGTTGATCTGAAAGCAATGGGTATTCGATATTTCCAAAGTCAATGAAAGTCCGCAGGATCCTTGTCTCGGGACCATGGCGGGGGGGGGGGGGGGGGGGGGGAGGGGAGGGTTGAGGGAGAGATAGGGGCGTCTGAATGGGAGGGGGCTAAATACATGTAGAACCAATAGAATGGAATGGTTAATTCGTTGGTACATATCGAACCTCTTCATGGTGACGTCCCTCAAGGACTTGTTATTGGTATATGCACTGACATTTCTTTTTAATAATAAAAGCTATTCATTTTATAAAAGGGAAACCCCTTATGATAAAAGAAGAGAAAGGGGTTTAGATATCCAAAACAAAAAAAAGTATATTGCACTAATGAAACAATTACAATCACGGCTATACCAGCCATCTACCGTTAATTTAAAACGCAATAAATGGCTACATCAATAAAAAAAAAAAAATAAAAAAAAATTAACAATATTTTAAAGTAAGAATAGCATATTTGCATTAGAACTTTATAAGAGCAAAATGAATTATACAGGAAGTTTCAATCGATAAAGTCCAATCCTCAAAGCAACCCCAGTCTACATGAAGTTTTAAATGTCTTTCAGTTTGAAGAATAATTGTTTTTCAGACGCACTTCAAAAAGTCCCGACCGACTGTACATAAAGTCCCTCGTCACCATAGGTTCTATCTCACCTTAGGTGTGAAAAAGTAGCCTGTACTTTCCCCATAATCTCACCTAAATCAATTTTATTGTAAGAGATGAACTTGCACAGACAAACACAAATAATGTGAGAAATACCACAAATGTGAAGAAAATAAGGAATGGCGATGAATTACGCTTAGCACGATATGCCCATGAGACGGAATGGGAATGAAGTTTTGATTTGGCGCGGGTCCTTTTTATTCTATTTTTCATTTTGGGGGTTCATGGTTGATTCTATCATCTGGGATTTTGTCAAGGTCAAGTATACCTTCCGTACTTTGCCTTGAACTTGTAGTTCATGTCGAATGTGAAAATTAAATTTGAATTAAAGTCATGATTCAAAAGTAAGAGCTTTGCTTAAAAAGACTTGATTTGATGAAGCGTTTTTTTTATAGGCATGTTAAAATATATCATCAATATTGCTAATATTTGGTTCTAGGACAACTACCCCGTGGAACAATTACCTCTGCCCCGCCAAAATTCTACCCTTAATCATGTTAACTCTACACCTAACCCTATTTCTTTGGGAGTTGTGGTGGTGGTAATTGTCCAGGGGTCCAGATACGTTGATATGTATTCATTATCTATAGCATAGCCTTTTCAAGTGAAGTTTTATCAAACTGGACACGTTAGCTAGAACAAGAGAGAACCCTCCCTGTGCCTGTTCATAAGTATTTGGCTAAAATGCCAGCAGCATCTTTTTTTTTTAAACACTACCAAAATAAAAGAAAGAAAATAAGAAATACTCAGCTGCACTTAATACTCGAGGTGTCTTCAGAGTACACGTCTGTAATGACTCCCCATAGACTCTTGTGTTAAAAATGAGAATTGAGAAAATCATTAGAAATAAGTGTTTAAGTGTTTATAATGACATCCTTCAAAATTTTAGCTTTAGACTGGCACATACAATATTATTTCTATCAACCATCTGCTACGTAACCGACACCTTAGCATCGTTCATCCCAGTCTAGCTTTCAACAGAGCTGCTAAAGGGATTACTACGTCAAGTATTTACGTTGTCAAATAATTTTCTTTAATCTTGGAAATATCCTGGAAACATGTAGGAGGTTTTCAACTTTTGTTTTTTTCAAAGGGGCTGCAGTGAGACAATACGCTAACTTGACAAAATCCGGTAACACTTTTTTGAGTAGGCCTACTTTTGAGCTACTAATAAAATTCTGATCTTTAGTTGAACTCATCTGGACCATTCATAATCTTTCTATGTAAATTTGAAAACAAAAATAGGTCTAAATACGTATGATTTATTATATATGATCTTTAGTAGGGGTCCGACTAGTGACCCATCTATAACAGTTCGTAGTGTAGGACACCACTTGTCCAAAGGTGGCGCTAGATCACTAAGGGAAGTATAAACCAAAAGAGTGAACCAATAAGAAACAAAAAATTGGGAGAAATATGAAATAGCTTCACGATTTCTTTCACTGATAATCTCCATCTTCCCCCAAAAAGTAAAATATATATAAAATAAATACTTCACTCTCTCTTTAAATAAATTTTAGTTCTGAGGTGATTATTTGGACATCCTTTGTTCAATTCTCATGACGAGTGTCAAATTTTTGTTGATTCAGTTATAATAAATATTTTGATATAATTTCGACAGCAAGATAAAAATGAGATAATTCCAGATAACATGAGTTTGTTCAGGCCCGGCATTTCACACATCCATAATAACACTATGTAAAAATCATTGTTTCAACTGCCAAACATTGTTTAAGCAGGTTATTTAAAGGGGACCAATACCCAAGGAAATAATCAATTTTATATGAAAGAGCACAATGAGAGGAGCAATTTAAAAAAGGTTTCATCAAAATTGGTTATAAAATAAAAGAGTTATGGAGGTTTAAAAAGTCTCGTTGTACCTTCTATGGGGATCCTCAAGTTGGCAACATCGGCTTCAAAATGACCGAATTTATGGACAACTCTCCATTTCTTTTGCACACAAATTTTAAGATTTCCCCCCATTTTCTTTCAAAATATGACTTTTTTACTTCTGAGCTCAAAATATGTCATGGGAAAATATATTTCACACAAGATATGTTGAGCTCACAAGGAGGTAAGATATATTTTGAAAGAAAATGGGGAAAATCTGAAAATTTGTGTACAAAACCAATAAAGAGTTATCCATAAAATCGGTCATTTTGAAGCCGATTTTGCCAATTTGAGGATCCCCAAAGAATGTACAACGAGACTTTTCAAACTTCCATAACTCTCTTATTTTTAAACCGATTTTGATGAAACTTTTTTTTTTAATTTCTCCTCTCATTATCCTCTTTCCTAGTAAAGTGATTATTTCCTTGGGTATTGGTTTCCTTTAAACAATGTTGTCAGTTAAAAATTAACCAACGCTATTGAAATTTTGAGCAACATTGGTGGTAAAAAAAAAAAATATATATATAAAAATAAAAATAAATAAATAAAAATCCAACAACCTTTTTTGATTTACCGGCTAGCATACGTTTAGCAGTTTTTAAACAAATATTTTAAACATGGTTTATCATATGACAGTTAATCGATAAATGAACGGTAGATTTCATGGTGAAATATTGAGTCTGGGCAAAAAGTTTTATGGTCGACAAAATATTAAAGTGACATACAAAACGTTATAATATGGGTTCATTTGATCACTAAACAAGCTTTCATAATAATAATCATAATCTCAAAATGCAATGAAGTACCAAATGAAGTATATTTGGGGAAAGTGTTAGAATGATTAATGTAAACATTATCACAATCTTTACCTTAGATATATGTTGACATTGAATATTTATCTTTTTGATATAATACGAATGGATTGCTTTTGATGTCAACAATTGGCCACTCTATACCCATATCACATCATACTAAACTCGCTCCAAGTTTGATGATCACTACTATCTTTAAATATGTTGCCGAACTGTGTACGAACGTAATCAGTAGTAGTAGAACTTCAGATGGGCACAGGTGGGAGGGTACTCCAGAATTAATTTGACCAAAGTTGGAATTTCTACCCGTACTACAGATATTTGTTACACGTTGCCGAACTGTGTACACTGTAAACATAAATTAGTCATTTGACTAATAAAAATTAGTCCTGCCCTATGTCTGAAATGACTAGAATTAATTAGTCGAATGACTAATGTTTAGTCAGATGACTAGAATTAATTAGTCGAATGACTAATGTTTAGTCATTACAGACACTTTTGAATTTAGCCAGATGACCAGAATAAATTAGTCAGATGACTAGAATTAATTAGTCGAATGACTAATGTTTAGTCATTCCAGACACTTTTTGATTTAGCCAGATGACTAAAATTAATTAGTCAGACAAAACCAAATATTAGTCAAATGACTTATTTTAGTTGGTCATCATTTTAAGGCCACATTTTATGTAAACACAAAAGAAATGAAGCAACTAAATCTCTTCTTGATTTAAAACATATTTACACTGTACCACGTACTTTACCTTGTCTGAATGTACTGCATGTAGTGAAATACAACATGTCATGTATACATGTACATATTCAAAGCAATACGTATACACAATTATTGTATTATTGAAGTGAAGGTGATGATTTGGAATTTCTTCATTGAAACCAATATTTTCGAATTTACACGTATGCGTTCTAATTTACTTTTTTTAAAATATATACAGTGCGTCTCAAAAAGAACAAAACACTTTTGAAATGGCTGCCAAATGAAAAATATTTGATTTTAGGTAATGAAAGTTATATGTATGGAAAGCTCATTATCCCAACTTTCATATGACACCAAAAAGTCCGAAAATTAGTCATGCATGAATGAGCAGCGTTCACTTTTGTAAAGGGTATGGAAATTAGGGTGCGCAGGAATTGCCCTACCAAGTTGTATGAGGAAATTCATTTGGAGCTTATGGAATTGAGGATGATATGCAGAATTACTGATCAATTATGATGAGTTGGGGTTTGCTAGGTGAAATTTGTGGAATTGGGGATTACGATTTCATGCATGAGTGAACAGGAATATGTATTTCCTGTTACAGCATTTTAACTTTCCAAGTTGTAATCAGTGGTGTGTTAGTGGTAGTCAGGATGGGGTGACATTTTTTTTTTCAACAAACAGGTTGTGCATCGAAAGAGGAGGAGGACACGTTGAGCATTGAACGTACAGACTTTTATTTTCATTTTGCATTATCAGATTTTTTTCCCTCCTTTTTGTTTTGTTACAGGATGGATGGAACAAGTGTAAAAATCGAAAAGAACAAAATTCAACTGAAAATAAAGACTGACATGTTAATTTCACACATTTGTGTTACACTGTACCATATTCCTTTACAAAAGTCCAAATTGCTAAAATGACTGGATAGTTGGTCGGTTTATCAATTGAGTTGATTGATTTATTGGATAACAGTAAGACATGGTGATTGAAATAACTTTATGAAGATGATGCAATGCTTGATTGATTAGTTGAAACATTTGGAGACTGGTACGCTATTTATTATGTGATTGCTAGCTAGGTGTTGATTGTCTAATTTATGTGACTGATTGATTGATAGATTGATACATTGTCATCAACCATCCCAATTTGGGTAAATGTGAGTAGGCCGGGATGCAGGAAAGTAGTCGGGATATTTGGAGTAGAAACCAATGAATATGAATGGTAAAAAAACACACCTATGCAAAAAAGAGAGATAGATAGAGAGAGGGAGGGAGACAGGGAAAGAAAGAAAGAAGAGAGAGGAAGAGAGGGATGAAGACAAATAGAGAGAGAGAGAGAGAGAGAGAGAGAAAGAGGAAGGGAGAGAAAAGGAAGAGAGACAGAGATTAAACACACCACTGAAGGACCTCACTAAATATACCTTGGATAGTTACAGTGCAACAATAGGAAATACATATTCCTGTTCACTCATGCATGAAATTATAATCCCCAATTCCACAAATTTCACTTAGCAAACCCCAACTCATCATTATTGATCAGTAATTCTGCATATTTGGTAGGGCAATTCCTGCGCACCCTAATTTACAAAAGTGAACGCTGCTCATTCATGCATGACTTATTTTCGGACTTTTTGGTGTCATATGAGAGTTGGGATAATGAGCTTTCCATAAATATAAATTTCATTACCTAAAATCATGTATTTATTATTTGGCAGCCATTTCAAAAGTGTATAGTTCTTTTTGGGACGCACTGTATATAGATTTGTATTAGACTTTTCCATACTTCTCTATCCTGGTTTCTCTCTTCCTCTGTCCTTCCCTCTTGTTCTCCTTTCACTTTACTTTGTGTCTTCCTCACCCTCTTCCTCCTATGCTATTTAAGTGTATTGGCCTCACAAATTTGCCTTTTAGTACAGTAATAACACTATGATGTCTTGGCAGACTATTTTATTATGTAATCATCGTTACAACAATTCAGAGTATCTGCTATCGTGATAATGTTAAATATTATGCTATATATTTTTATAATTTATGTTGTACTATGTAAAAATGAAATTTTTTACATTATTATTATTATTATTATTATTAATATGTATAGCCCGATTATGTTGAAATAAATCTGTTTTAAATTAAGAAGAGATTTAGTTGCTTCATTTCTCTTGTGTTTACATAAAATGTGGCCTTAAAATGATGACCAACTAAAATAAGTCATTGACTAATATTTGGCTTTGTCCGACTAATTAATTATAGTCATCTGGCTAAATCCAAAAGTGTCTGAAATGACTAAACATTAGTCATTCGACTAATTAATTATAGTCATCTGACTAATTAATTCTAGTCATCTGGCTAAATCCAAAAGTGTCTGAAATGACTAAACATTAGTCATTCGACTAATTAATTCTAGTCATTTCAGATTAATTTATGTTTACAGTGTACGAACGGAGTGGACGTACGTGGTAAATGTTACGATCTCTTCACGAACTACTATGAACGTGCACATGTGGGAAGGTCCTCCAGACAGTTCTACATACATAACCCGTTTACGAATGATAACTAGGATGTTTTAAGAACGATTTTGGTGTGAATGAGCTTTTATGATAGCTGATTCTGATCCAATATACATTGGCGGCGGCGTTCTTTGAACTTGGAAGAACATTAAGTTGTGTTTGAGCACATTGTACAAAGATTCATATTCATTGTAGATAAATGTAAATACTCACAGACATTGACCTCCATTATAAACATAATATGCTATCATGTTATTATCATCAATATTGTATGATAATGATTTGTCTAGACACAGAGCTATCAAAAGAAAATACATTTCGTTTAGCTCCGTCATTGTCCGTGGTTCTACATGAATAATGATTGGTAATTTGTAACACTGGTCGTGGAGGCGATGAAGCTATCAGGTGTTTAACTGACGAAAATTCTGCAGATTATTTTCTTTAAATATTTATTTACAAAAATATTATCTACAAGTATTATCTGTTTCGTCCCATCGGGCATGTACGTCCAAAATAATAAACTGCATAACCCTGAAGAGGGATGCTGTGAAATTCTTTATATTTATTCAACATCACTATATACAACACTATTCTGTAACAAGAAATAATATAAATATAGGTGAAACTTGTCAAACGTTATACGTACAGTTCTCATAATGCTTATTGTGAACAGTTTTAAGTTTGAAAGAAGGTACATTCTGCTTATCCTCTCCTTGGCCACTATTTTACTGAAATTATTTATTGTCAACTAAAATATTATGTTCTTCTTGTCTCTTCTTGATGACAGGCATCAACGTGATAGTGATAAGACGTATACAATGTTCGTGCCTCTCTCTCTCTCTCTCTCTCTCTCCATCTCTCTTCCTCTCTCACTCTCTCTCACTCTCTCTCTCTATCTATCTATCCCTCTCTCTTTCTCATCAATAGATATTAAACCCATGTGTATCAATGATCTTCTGATCTGGTTCTCTTCCTAACAATCATCAATGTTATAGTAAGAAGGACGGATACAACACTCATGCCTCCGAGGATCATGAAGACATCATCAAAACGATCCAATAACATCATAAAGGCTTCCTGGAATATAAAGGCACCAAGGAACTTTGTTAAAATATACAAATTAATAATAACTTTCATTACAAGGGCTTTTCAATAACACCAAAAAGAAAGATATACCTTTCAAATGTCTTTAAAGTTGCAGGAGTTCACTCCAAACCGTTTCGAGTATTTAGGGCACAGAAATTAAAAAGCACGTGACCATTGATATCAACTTTGTCACAATAGTAACTACCATGGAAATATCGATTTTGATTGACTGTTGAGCGATGTTGCCATGGTAGTCGCCATTGATGTCAAAGTTACCAATGATGGAAAGTTTTATACAACGGGATCCTGGTCGACCACCAGTAAAACCTACTGATAAGCAATTAGCTATCATTGTGATGGAAATTTAATAAACATGTTTTACAGTGATACAAAAAACAAAACAACCTGTACCATGACATTAAAATCATGCATGTAATAAACTTTGAATGATTATGTCTTAAATTCAAATTTCCGATAATTTTGGGCAGGTCATATATGTTAACATTAAAGGGAACAAAACATCATGTTTTTGTGTGGAAAATGACCCCAAATTATAAAAGGGTTGCTTTCTTAATTAGTTATATCTACCATATACGATTTCGGGTTTGATTATAACGCACAGTTAAACTACGTGTTTATTCAAATTTAGGGACTTTTTCAAAATTATGCAGATGTCATTACATTTCGATAGTAACAAACTTCTATTGATCTATTGCCAAATGTTGGTACTTGCCTGCCATAAAACCCGAAGAAACGACACCAACTCCAGTCACAAAGAACTTGAGGGACAGCATACCGGAAAAGTTATCTGGATCGACATAGAAAACACCGACAGAGTAGGTCGGAGGAAACGCTGCGAACATTCCTCCTCCAGCAAATAACGAGCAAATGAATAGATGGACAAACGATTTACTGAGCTGGTAGAGAAAAAAAGCTAAAGCTACAGATGCCATTTCTACTATAAATAAAGCCGCACCCCAGTGAGGTCGATAGTTCAGGATGATGGTGACCACACCTTGGTTGATGAAGCCCCAGAGCACCGGCTAGAGGCAGATAAGCTTCTAAGGATTCATCAAGACCTTTCGATACTGCATACGAGACGATGAACAATGTCCAGCTTATAAATACGGCTTCCAAGATGTACTTACAAGGGTAGGAATAAGAAACTGAATGCCTTTTCTTTAAGTAGCATTCGAGTATTTAAGGTCACCCAGAAAAAGTTTGTGACTATTTCAAGTTTCGTCTTTGTGCGACCCTCTTTATCCTGACCCGCTTCAGAAGACTGGCTTATTACTTCCAAGGTCTCCTCTTCACCAGACTGCAAAGACAAAGCTTCTTCTCCTGCAGATGCACCTTCCCGGAAGTCTACCGGTTTTCTAACTCCACCCTCTTCACACTCAGGTACTTCTTCAAACCCACCTGCATGGGCTCTTGGAGATCTGAACGTCGCTGCTATTGGAACACAGTTCAGACGTATTTGCTGCAATACAGAGAAGGGCGCCCTCTAGTCCATATGCGTCTAGAAGATTGTAGGTGATGACAGGAAAGGCATACCCCTACCAAAGCTCCCATGAGGCAGATGGAGTTCACCGGAACCGAACCGCTTTCCGAAATACTTGATGAAGCATCTTCGTGCGATATCTGATTCATTGGAGAACTGGAGTAGCCCTGAAATTGTAACAAGAACAGAATATTTTATTACAATAGTATTATGGCAATACTATATCTCACAAAATCCCTTTCAGTTTGACAAACCATCCCAACTTGGAGCTGTAATGTCCCTTTTCTCTGCTCATTCATTCATCATGATATATGAATTGGATTATGATGCCCTAAGGTCATTTTGCACCTTATAATTCCCACTTAAATTTAATGTGGAATAGGCCTGGCATTGTTCTTTGTAATTGTTTGTAATTTTCCTTTTGGTATAATATCATCTTCAGACTTAGATTGCCATGAATTTTTGTTATGTTCTTATAATAAGGATGTAGGAAATTAAGGCAATTCATTCAATAAACAATTGCTATAATATAACCCATTTATATTGAATTAAGTTAATAATAAAACGTTTACATACTGACACATTGTGAATCTAATATAGGAAAAGTGAAACAATAAAATCATTCATATATTATTCAGATTCAATCAATTGTATTATAAGTTTCTAGATAAAACAGTTCGTTGTACATCGATTAAGTGGTCACATTCGGAAGTTCATATCTTGTTTAAAAAAAAAAAAAAAAATCATTACAGAGGTTCACTCCAACGCAGAAAATTTTGCTACATCTTCAATCTATTAGTATTCTCTTTCATAAAAGTCATATATTTGTTGATGTTTGTTTATTTATTTATAATAATATTCATTCTCACCACATACCTATCACAGAAATAGCCACTGCAAACCAAAAGATTGAGTCAACAAAAGCAGCAGCTATTGGATGCAGCACTTGATCCACACTAACCACAATGCAAAGCAATCTGGGGTTAATGCCTTTTGTTAGGATGCAAACCAGAGACCTAAAAATAAAGTATGGATAGAAAGATACTTAGCCATCAGAAAAAATAAACGAACAGCAATCAGCAACAATTGTCAATCAAACAAGAACAACAATTATGGAATTATAATGATACTAAATACACAATATGAATAAAATTTGAAATTTGCACTGTAAGGCAATATATCAATAATTATGCTTTGTGTAAGATCAGAATAATAATCCTGAAAGTGTGGATAAAGTTATTGATCCGGTGAGACCCACAAATCGCGGAAAGGGTCAGGGGGAAGGGAGATTTTTTAAATTTTTTAAAATTTATTTATTTATTTATTATTATAATTATTATTATTATTTTATTTATTTATTTATTTTTTTTTTGGGGGACACATTGCGCCCCCACTAATTAAAAAATCCTAGACCCGCTGCGTGTAGGGATGGAGAGAGAAATAGGGAGGGACTAGGAGAAGGGAAAAGGATGAAAATGAAATTAATATCACACTAACCCTAGACATGCCAATGGTTAATTAATAAACACACACAGTCAATTTTAAGCACACATATACACCCCAAATAATTGTTCTTCTTTTTAGATATCTTTATAATTCTTTCTTATTATTTCAGTTCGGTTTCATATTTCCAATCACATTTAAAACACAAATTATTAAAGGGTTGAGAAAAGAAGAAAAGTGACAAGTGTGGGGACAAGAGATCAGAAGAATTTTCAAGGGATGCGTGCATGGATGCAGAAAACAGACCTGCGATACAATTTAACTTTTTGGAAAATAAGTAGGCGCATATTATAACACTACAGTCTACCGTGAAATTATCAATTTGGGAAAGAGGAGCTGAGAAACCGGCATGAATTTATTCTTTTATGGTGTTTTAGTTTGTTGTTATTGTTGTTGTTGTTGTTGTTTGTTGTTTTTTTTTTTGGGGGGGGTGAAAATGAACAACAAGCAAACAAACATTACTTATCGCCATGAAATATAATGTAAGCTCCATGGATAAAATGAATCCCTGGCTCCATAAGCTGGTGTCGAATTTACGAATGAAGCCGGTACGAGAAGACAAAAGCTTTATAAAGGAGTCCCTGAGTCAAGAATCAAACTAAACTTGGCGACAAGGACCACATACCTCCACTATCTGATGATTCCCCAGTCGTCATCGTGGTCGTTTATTTTACACGATCAGCAAACACGCACGACCACCATGAGGAATGAAACTGCAGAGTGATACAAACATAGATTTAGAATTTTAATAGAGTTGTGTTGTGTCAAAGTACGTTATCAAAGTTACCCTTGGACATTTTTGAAAGTAGTAGAGGGAGTGAATTTTCATCCGGAACCCGTCTGATTGTAATTGATTGGTTGATCTTCATTTCTTCTCGAGTCCTTTCTCCCTATTTTATTGTTCGATTTGTAATTAACCTGATTACAATTAAAGATCATAGATGCATGTTATATATATTGATTATTCGGAAATCCAACTCAGAATTGAAGAGTCCTAGTGGAAGAAGTACTGTAAGTCACATTTTTTTCAAAAATGGTTTATATGATATAATCCTATGTATACACCATTAAAAAAACTGGTGCAAAGAGTCAGTTTTGAAAAAAATCAAATCCTAAGTGCCCCAAACAGGAAAACCCCATTTTCAAAAACATGATGATTTTATGTGAAGAAGTACCTAAGTCCATAGTTTTAGTGGAAGAAGTACCTAAGTCCACCAAGCTTGGGTCAAAGATTTTGTTAAGGAAGAGGGATGGGGCAGCTCTGCCCATTTTTAGGTATTAGGAGCACCAGAAGATGTTTATCCGAAAATCTGGCCGACAGCAAAGTGAGGGGATGCTTGGTAGGGCGGTAAAACTTTTTTTGTATGGGCGGGGGGGAGGTGGGGAGGTTAAGAACAACTCCATAGGCAGTGTGTTTCTGAGTAGAGTAGGAATGTTAGTTTCTTATGAAACAAAAAAATTGGACGCTTTAAAATCTGAAACAAGGTGGAAGAGGGGCTATCGATCATGTTTCAACCCCCCCCCCACGACGCCCCAAATAAGAATAAATAATAAAAAAATTGGGATGTGTCAAGGTTCATAATATGCAAGGTTTCACTGCAATGTTGCAGTTTTAAGTCAAATGATAAATTTCATACGTGGACATGGAGGGGTCTAATAGTGCCCGCCCCTTAAAAATATAGAAAACCCCCCCCCGACAAAATTTGTTAAAAAATAAATAAAATGGTAGGTAGGCATTTTTTCCATCCCATGAAGTATATTCATTGAAACTTTCTTCTTTAACTTAATGGGTATTTTTGTGTTATTGGTGTCAGACAGTCACAGATCCAGGGGGAAAGGGGGGCTGCCTGTTAAGCGACAAAAATTGGAAAAAGTGCGCCTAGAAGGTATACCACGGCCACCGCCCAATGTATATCAAGGTTTCAGTATAGTGCGTACAAAGGGAAAATGGCTGTTCTTATAAATTATATCTGACAGGCGCAGATGCAGGGGGGTCCGCGCATGATTTTTTTGTTAAAAATGAGCCCCAAAAACTTCATTTTTTAATGATATTGAACCCCCCCCGTTATATAGGGTAAATACATTCAGCAATTTTACTCACAAACCATATAGAATCAAGAGGATTGTTTAGTTTTGTTAAAAAGGACAAAAAACAATATGAACTGCCCCAACAGGAAACCCCAAATTTCATAAAATTAATGATTTTAGGGAAGAAGTACTTAAGTCCATGGTTTTTAGTGGAAGAAGTACCTAAGGTCCATGTTTTAGTGGAAGAAGTACATAAGTCCAACTTCCGGCTTTATATGATTTATCGGAGATCGATAAGCATAAAATTACTGAAATTTGCCACGTATTGCTTCTCCTCCCCCAAAAAAATCAACTCCACAAAGTTTGAAATCATGAAATTTAAAAATTTGTGATGGTGCAGGATAGTTTGAAATATTCAACCTTGTATCTCAGAAACTAGTATTATGTGACTTAGGGTACATGCAGGTATATGGGCCCCTAAGCTCATTTGCCTCATTGCATAAATTACAAAATGACACACAGTCTAATCTTGTGTATATGAATCAATAACTACTGCTCTAACTTTTATTGTGAAAGAACAACAATTATCACCAACCCCCCTGTCTGCAATATTCAAATGTTGACTCATCACCAAAGTGCCCATATTACTGCATGTGCACGGTAATATGGGCCACATGTCATTAAATGTATGTTAAAAACTACAATGACTCTATCATGTCTTGAATTTGCTTTAAATGTTGAAAATAATTAACTTTAAGATATCATTTAATTATAAGACCCTTCAGTAAATACTTTGACTATATTTTATGTTTTCGTATTTGTTAATTATATTTTTTTTTCAAATATTATTTGAATATTATTTTCATTATACAAGTCATATGGCCTACAATAAGTTAATTTATATTAATTATATTTAATGTTATACCCCAAAAAATCTGTAGCCAAAGAGATTGATGCCTCATCCTAATACTAAGTTACCAGAATCATTTCCGCCATTTTGGATGGCCCATATTACCTGCACTAATGTTGCTGTGTCAGGCAAGCATTCAATGCCACATTGCACCCCTTCACTACAAAAAATTGACCTGTACATGCTAGTAATATCAAAAGGAAACTATAAGCTTACTAAATATACAAACCAATTGAGGTTACCCCCTCAAACACTCTTTCACCATCACATTCCGTGAAATATCAAATTTTACATCAGGGTAAAAAACTGCCGTATGTTTTACGTACCTTGTTGGTTTTCAGCAATTTTCTCAGAGAAATTTCGGCATCAGATGATCTCACGACGTTATATTTTCGTATACAGTTCATATGAACAACATTATGGTGCTCACACCGGTCACCGGTCCCCGGTCGACGGTCACGACATGATTTGCTTCAGGTGGCCCATATTACCTGCTGGCCCATATTACCTGCATGTACCCTAAGTACTTCTTCCACTAAACTCTTCAATTAGACTCTACCCATTAAGTACTGAACACAAGCGATCCCATTAGGCGAAAGAGTAGTAAGATCAGCTTGGGAGCAGGGGTAGGGGAGAAGAGGGAATTGTAGAAGGTGACTCATGGTCTCCTTCTCTCCGCATTCGCATACTGGCCTTTCTTCAGTGTCGATGCCCCATTTGGCCTTCAATACCTTGCAACGGCCGACTCCAGTCCGCAGGCGATTCAGACAGAGCCAGAAAGGCCAGGGTTCACGGAATCCTGGTGCGAGAGACTCCTTAGGGCCGATGGTGACACTGTGAGGCGCACACTCAAGACGTGTTGACCAAAGGTCTAACCTACGGTTGTGGGGGCTCTGGTTGAGGGGCACGGTAGAGTGAAGAAAACTATGCCTGGATCTCAATCGCTTTGTTGTAGGCAAGGCATTGAAGAGAGGATGGAGTGGATCGTTTTCTTGTTAAAGTTTCTCCTTTTGAGAGAGTGCAGACCTCCTGATGTGAGGAGGGGCGATGCCACTCAGGATGTAGAGATCGTCTACCTTGGTTGGTTTAAGGCAGCCTGTTATGGCCCTACACGCGCTGTTGAGTGATGGGTCTATCTTTGAAGCATGGGCTGACCTGCCCCATACAGGACATGCATATTCTGTAGCTGAGTAGCAGAGGGCAAGGGCTGTTGTGCGGATGGTGCTTGCATCAGTGCCCCATTTCGAGTTAGCTATTTTCTTCAGGATGCTGTTCCTGGCGCTGACCTTCTTCTTTGTTTTCAAGATGTGATTCTTGTAGGTGAGGGAGCGATCTAGAGTGGCCCCAACATGCCCAAGGTAGACTGGGTTGGAAGTGTGCTCTATAGCCTCACCATACCACTTGACCTTAAGCTGACGGTTGGCCTCTCTATTTTTCAGATGGAAAGCGCTGATCTGCGTCTTGGAGGGATTCGCACGAAGGTGGTTGAATGCGTAGTATGGGACGAGACCATGAAAAGCTGATGAAAGTGCAGCTTCAATTTCCTCGAAAGAGTCACACTGTGAGGCGATACAGAGGTCATCTGCATATATGAAGCTCCTAGTTTCTGGATGTACTGGTTGATCATTCGTGTAGATGTTGAAAAGGAGAGGGGCAAGGACACTCCCTTGAGGTAGGCCATTCTTCTGGGTGCGCCATCTACTGTGGCTCCCATTGAGATCTACGAAGAAACGCCTGTTGGATAGCATTGCTTGGATGAGCATTGTGAACTTCAGGTCTTTAGTCAGATCAAAGAGCTTCTTGGCTAGAATCCGATGGTTGACAGTCCCGTAAGCTGCTGATAAGTCTACAAAAGCAGCTCCTGTGATCAGGCCCTTCTCAAAACCATCCTCAATATGCTGAGTAAGGTTGAGTAGTTGGCCAGTACAGGACTTTCCAGGTCTGAAACCAGCCTGTTCAGGGATGAGATGGTCATCCACAAATGTGGCAATCCGATTCAGAAGGAGGCGCTCAAACAGCTTGTAGGTATGACATAGCAAGGAGATAGGTCTGTAGCTCTTTGGGGCAGCTGGGTCTTTGTCAGGCTTTAGTAAGACAATGACCTTGGATTTTCTCCAAATCTTGGGTAACTTGTTTGTGTCGAGGCAGGAGTTGAGCATGTTGAGGAGCCACTTGAGTGCTATAGGGCCTAGGTGTTTTATCTGCTCACATAGAAGGTCATCGAGCCCAGCTGCCTTGTTGTTCTTCATGGCTTTGATAGCACTGCATAGCTCTAACAAGCTAAAGGGGTCGGTGAAACCATGGCGCTCTTGGGTACAGGAGGCTGCCGTAGTGGGAAGCTTAGCTCTCTTTGGGTGGTGATCAGGGTTACCCTTGCTGTTCTCTAAGAGCTGGTGGGCCACTTGGTTTGCAGTCACCTCTGTTCTTGGTTTAGGTTTGGTATAGTCGTTACCAAGGACGCGAATGGTCTTCCATGTTTTTCTGCTGCTGTAAGTCATGTCGGTGGATTCAATGAATTCTTGCCATTTCCTCCTTCTGCATTCAGCTATGGTCTTAGTAAGCTTGTCTCCAACTTCTATGGTATCATCGCAGAAGGGGTCTGTCTGGAATTTGTCTATATAATCTAGATACAAGGCCTTCGATTCATCTGTGAGGCCTTGGATGAAGTTGGTACGGCAGCCACGGGGGATATGTCGTCTCGAGGATTCTTTTACCAACTTGATGAAGGAGTCATAGTTGCTGGGAGTTGCAGGTAGATCCTTGATGGAGAAGTCAAGATCTTCGGCAAACTCTTTCCACTTCGCCTTTCTGATTTTGAAACGACGGCGGAAGGGGACAGGTCTAGGAGTGACAACAGCATTTACCCTAAGCCCAATTGGGCGATGTTGGGTGTGGGAGATAGGGTCGAAGACCATCTTTTCACACTGGTTGGATATGGCGCTTGAGGCAAAAGCCAAGTCCGGGTTGTAACCTCTTTGCCATCTTGCGCTGTTAAAGGATGAAGGGAGCTTAGTATCATGGATGAGGGACAGTTGATGGGAATCTGCCCAGGTCTCCACGAGTTTACCATCATCATTTGTGTCTGTGTAGCCCCAACATGCACTGTGACTGTTGAAGTCACCTATTATGATGAATGCCCTCATCAGTGACTGCGTTGGGGACATCAAAGGGTACTGCTGGTTGTTTATACACTGTTACTCCTAAACACTAACTCACATTTATACCTCCTATAGCAAGTTGATGAGAGGGATTTCACAACATCATTCGCTCATCAGACAGGGAGAGTGTTATCGACTGTCCAGGCCCATGACGTACAAGATGGCAACTTTTCCACTATTTTTTTATGTGGCCTTCTAAAGTAAGGGAATCATACTGAGGACGCGGTGCGACATGGCGACGAACAGGGACTGCCTGTTAAGCCTTCAATGTTACGAAACTAAAAATGCTCAGGGCCGGTCCACTGAAAGCGACCCCAAGTGGTTGGACCCTGGCTCAGGTACAACGTAAGATAGTTTGAACGCGGGCAAAAGCGAATCGACAAACACGCGTCGAGGGTAATCAGTAACAAGAAGATTCAGGACCAAAAGTTAGACAGAGAGAGAGGAAGTGATAGAAAGATTTCGCAAACTGGAAACAGCCTGACAGGGTCGCCCGCGTGAAGGCTCTTTCTCGCTGATTGGTTGATAGTTTACTATATTACACATTAGTATATTTATGATTGTTTTATTTGTAGAATGATTAAATTGCGTCGTTGCTTATTGCTGATTGATTAAATCAATTGATTTGATGATGTTGATTGCTTGATGACCTAATTGGTTGCTGATTGGTGGTTGAATTTGATTGGTTGATTGATTAATGATTGCATTGACTTGATTAAATTGGTATTGGTTCGGTTGGTTTCGAATGATTGATTAGAATTGGTTGATTGAATCTTATGATTGATTGATCCGATAATTGATCGATGACA
>CALNVZ010002974.1:45965920-46003122 GCA_940671915.1 Paracentrotus lividus
AAAATAAATAAATAAATAAATAAAATAATATAATAATAATAATAATAAAGAAAATTCTGAACAAAATTAAGAGGTGATCTGTTTAAAGACAGGGACCACCTAATAAAATAATAAAGAAAAATTTCATGACAAAATTAAGAGGTGATCTGTTAAAGAGCAGACCACTAATATAAAGAAATTCTGACAAAATTAAGAGGTGCATCTGTTAACAGACAGGACCTACCTCAAATAAATGTCAGAGCAACATAACAAAAATAATCAATGACTTGTAACTACTGCCATGTGAGTTTTTAAATAATGGTGCAGTCGGGGAAAAATCTATTTAGGTCGTCGAATATATTTCAAATAATGGTGTATGTGGTACCAAATTAAAGCCAAAATCTAACTTTTCTTGCTGATGCACTTTGTTTTTGTAATTACTTCGTTACAACAAAAGTTATCGCTAATTTGCGGCGACGAGTGAATTAATCAAGAATTATGCACTTCTGATTGTTCTGAGCGCCTGGAATCATTGCGCTATTATGCGAAACCTACACAAAGGCATGGCGACGCCTGAGGAAAATGGAATTTTGTTTCTTGAATGTAGAAACCTGTTTATATTTCCAAAATTTACCAGCACCAAATTGATTAAAAAAAATTGCAGAAGAAAGTCTGATTTTCTCTTTACGAAAAGTACCAAACCGATACCAGGTTGGTGATTAATCTACATGGTATATAAAAAAAAAATCCTCTTGTACCAATATTTGACACAGACTGGATACAGGGTATAAAACAATAGGGGTCGTCGAATTGATTTCAATTAGGTAAGGGAAAGTTGGGGACTCACAACACCATTAAAAAATATTTATTGAACCCATAAAAACCAATGAAAAATATGATGGATCTAATCCGAAATGATATTTATTAGTCCAGATGACAATATTACTACTAGCACAATAAGATATAATATATGACATTCCAAAACTAGTAGTAACCATACACTCTGTATTAAAATAAAAAATGTTACAGTTGGAACATTTTTTTTTTTGAATGAATAAGATTAGTCACAACCTTGTATGCCTTGTACTCCCATACAGCAGGAAAATAAAGCTTTCTTACGCAATTTTTAAATCCTCATTTGTGCTGCTGTATATCTTGAGATATGATTTTTTGTTTAATACACTAAAAATTATTTACGCCTTTGTGTAGGATCTCGATGCATAAGTCCGCAAAATAAATGTGAAAAACAATGTTTGTGTGGAGTAAATTACCTTCCGGTCTGCAAACAAAAAATTGCATCATACCTTTGTTCTAATAAACAGCAAATTAGTTGAAATAAATTGCACATCAGCAGAGTGAAAAATAAACTGGCTTTGATCTTTGATTCTGATACCATATATACATAACTCTTAAAATATTTCATACCTAATTAGTTTTCCCCGAATGCTACCATTTGTTAAAATACAGATTGGCCTGCTACTGTTAAACTAATTTGTGAAGCCTCCAAAACAAGCAGGAAAATAATTTTTTTATTATTTTAACTGCCTTATAATTGAAAAGCATATATATCGCCTGCACATTAACTATTTAACATTTCGTCTTTTAATTTAGGGTGATTAGAACCAATGATTTCACTTATCATCTCTTACGGACAATCAACACACTAAACCAGATAACCCTTTTTTTAATTACTTAAAAACACAAAAGGATAGGAACAACGGTAATTAGGGGAAACAAAGAAAGAGAAGTGGGGGGGGGGAAGAGAGAAAAAAAAGGAGGGTGAAAACAACATTATTTAAGTTGCTAAATGGATCATCTTCATTCGAGGTGTCCTTTTCTTCATTGTATTTTCTGATTTGTAGTCGATTTATTCATCCGATTGTGTGGTGATTCACTAAAAGAATATAAAAATCAATCCCAATAAATGCTATGGACTGTATGTGTGAACTCAATGCCTAAAATTAATCAATGTTCATTGTATCCTGTCAATCCGATTTTAGCTAATATGGAATGCAGTGCGGATCCAGGCGGGGAAGCGCAGGGGAAACGCCCCCCCGCTATATTTTGAAATCCACTCATTGCAACCGTACGATGTTACAAATATGCAAAATTCGGCGGCGCCACCATCCTTTGAAATCCTGTATCCCGGACACTGGGAACAACTCAAAACCACCCTGATAACACTTTACATAAATATCATGTTTTAATAGTTCGGCAAAGGATGTGCCCAGTGCTCTCGAGCTGAACATACCAGTATACGAGTTGCTATCAAATAAAATGGTTACAGTTGGGAAACATTGTTTAATCTGTTATTGAAGAAATTTTAGTCACATACCTTGGTAATGCTTACTGGCACATTTCCATAATAAGCAGGAAAAGCATAAGCTTCTTTTCATCATGATGGTCAGCGTGCACACTGTTAAGCTGTTTGTATTCCATGTTCAATCAGGCGTCCGCGACTTAGTGGGATCCGCTAGCCCCCCACCCCCCCCAAAAAAAAGCGAAATAAGAAAAAGAGACAGAAAAAGAGCGACTGACACCCGATATTACAACTGGAACCATACCCACTATGGCCTAAGATTACTTGATACCTTTATAGATGCGGCCCGAAGGCCCCGCCCAAAAAAATTACCACCCCTCCCCCCTCGCTTATCGCCACTCTCAGAAGACGTGAAACGACAATTATTGATAGCGTACCCGTATTGCTCCACCCGAGTGTCCCAGGGAAAAAACATTTGGACTGCTACCCAAAATCCTATGAAATTCCACATTCTTAGGCCCCTCGTCATGAAATCCAGTAGATCGCCCACTCAATCATAATTCTGTTACTTTTGGAAAATCATATGCTGTTTATGTTCATGAAAGTAATGCTGTCCTCAGTGCTCTACGTGCATGCTACGAGTACATGTAGAGTTCTACATGCATTTTCACGTCATGATTGGGTGGTGAAGAATTCCTCCTGGACGTCCTTTCGGACCAAAGCAGACTTCAGAAGCTCACCACAGGTTCTTCTTCTTTTCGAGTGTACTTTTCTCCTCGTCGTTTGTTTACAAATTTGGTATCATATTTATTATCTGAGTTTAACATTTTTGAACAGATCAAATCACTGTGTAGTGTTTTCTTCAAAAGGGCTGCTTATCACTCTATGTAGTACACCAGGGAGGTCTACATGAATTTTCATAATCAACTTAGGTAGTGACCGTCATGATGGATGGTGCAGAGATTCCGATCTTCCTGGATTCCGTCGGGAAACAACCAGACTTACAGAGCTCACCCTGCTGTCCAGTAGTATTCTATGGTGTTCATGATAGTTCATAGCTGTCTCTAGAGTACGACGACTGTCCTTGTAATTCAAACCCAAAAAGGTAAGTTGATAGTCAAGGTACGTTACCTCATAGAGTTAGGCTATGACAGACGTGTTATCAATTCACGGCCCATTTGCAAAAGAAAAGGTTGCGTATACAGCAATTTGGAACCATGATCATTCAATGGTAATTTAATTTAAAAATGAATATGCATTTGATTGGCTGTTGAAGCCAAACAGTTTACCATAGATTAGTTACGTTACGGCAGGATTCACTACTCAATAAACTAGTCAGACTCTTATCGTCTGCCAACGGTTTAGAAGCAGCCGAATCCTTGTTAAAGAGTAAGCCTGTCCTTATAACTTGATTGCATCTCTTGGTTTCAGATCAGACTCAGCTTTGCAGCTTATGCGCGCGGTCACAACTCGTCCGCGCTCGTTTATACCATCGACGGCAAACTTCCTACGATGGAATTTCGTAGAAACTTCGTTGCCAGCGGAGGTACCTACACAGGTACAATAATGCATGTACGACGGTTGCAGAAGTGTTTTACAATAACCCTTACTACAGAAACGACAGGAATCGCAGAAGTGACCAAGGACCGTAGCGTGCATTGCACATGCGAACGCAGCGCTACGTGTGTATGACAGTGACCCGCCACCATAGCCCTACGAATGAGGTTGTGTACCGTGCTCATTTAACTCAGGAGCTGACAATGAGCGTTACCTTCTGACCAACTCCTGATCCGTAGTCAATGTGAGTATCCTAAATTATACCCACTAACTAATGTGGGGAGTTTTAAATGATCACATAACTCCCGAAAAATCTTAGAGAATTCAGGGGGCGCTAGCCGGTACTTTAGAGACTATGGTGAGCATAGGTTGACAGTCAGATGCATAGATTTTATCAAATTATTTTCCAAGATCCGCCACTGACTGGTCTGGTGCATTGTCAATGCCTAACTTAGACTCTTGACAAGACGCGCGACTAAAATAACAACACCGTCTAGAAAGAAACAGGCACCTCTAGGAGAATCAGAGCCATTCTATTAATATTATTCTGAGTAAGAGTGTCAGTGTTCCCTCCGTATCATTTTAAGTATCTGTATTATGTCATATTATTTTGTATCATGTATCATGTTTGATTTTTATACGGAAAATAAAATCATACCATACCATACTATACCGTCTTGACGAACTCCTTTTGCCAGCACGAAATAGGGTCTGTGAACCGAATATACGCCGCTTCGAGCATCCGCAAACTTCCTCGTTCAGATATAGTAATAAATTGCACAAGACTTTTTCGCAACAGACAATCAGCGGTATCTAATATTTTCACGCTGTGAATTTGTTTGAATTTTTGTTTCGCGCTGTGCCTTTACTTCTTCCAACACCGTTCATGACATCTTTAGAGAACCATACATCGAGGCAAAATTTAATCTTTTAATAAATTAATCCTGTTATCGGTACAATAAAAATGTGTGACAAAACATAAGAAAAATATTCTCAGAGAAAGAAGATATTAGGCGGCAAATATCGAGGTTAAGAAAACCTTTTTTTATGGGGAAAAAAAAAAAAAAAACTTGTTAGAAGATCAAAGCCAATATTATTTGGTGGTCATTCGTTTTCTATAAAAAAAAAAAAAATTAAGATCATGGTAAAAAAAAATAATTATGAATTATTCATGCCTCTTTTGCCCATCTCTTTTTCTTTTTCATCTCTTAGCATTTCTCCCGCCGTCAATGAGGAGAAAATTCCATCTCGGCTTCAATTTCACTGCCTTCCAGGAAATCCAGTAAGTTTAGTGAACATGGAGATTGAATTGACTATTTATTTATTGATGATTTTTTAAACAAGATACACGGTCAACAAAATGCTGTAATCCCTTGGGGTCCTCCCTTACAAAAAATTTTAATGTCCTGTGGTATTCCTATGGTATTTCTGAATGTCCTGTGGTATTCATATGGTATTTCTGAATGTCCTGTGCTATTCCTATGGGTATTTTCTGAATGTCCTGTGGTATTCATATGGTATTTCTGAATGTCCTGTGGTATTCCTATGGTATTTCTATGGTACAATAAATACCATAGAAGTACATAGGGAAATACCACACAGGAAAAGGTACCATAAGAATACCATACAGCAGTGCTGTGGTATTTGGCACAAATACCATATGTATGGTATTGCTATATGGTTTTTGGCACAAATACCATATGTATGGTATTTCTGTATGGTTTTTTGGCACAAATACCATATGTATGGTATTTCTGTATGTTTTTTTTGTACAAATACCATATGAATGGTATTGCTGTATGGTTTTCTGGCAACAATACCATATGTATGGTATTGCTGTATGGTTTTCTGGCACAAATACCATATGTATTGTATTTCTGTATGGTTTTTGGGACAAATACCATATGTATGGTATTGCTGTATGGTTTTGGCACAAATACCATATGTATGGTATTCTGTATGTTTTTTTTTTGCACAAATACCATATGTATGGTATTTCTGTATGGTTTTTTGGCACAATTAACATATGTATGGTTTTGCTGTATGATTTTTTTTGGCACAATACCATATGTATGGTATTGCTGTATGGTTTCTGGCACAAATACCATATGTATGGTATTTCTGTATGGTTTTTTGGCACAAATACCATATATAGTATTTCTGTATGGTTTTTTGGCACAAATACCATATGTATGGTTTTGCTGTATATGGTTTTTGGCACAAATACCATATGTATGGTATTGCTGTATGGTTTTCTGGCAGAATACCACATGTATGGTATTTCTGTATGGCTTTTTGGCACAATACCATATGTATGGTATGCTGTATTTTTTTTTACACAAATACCATATGTATGGTATTGCTGTATGGTTTTTTGGCACAATTACCATATGTATGGTATTGCTGTATGTTTTTTTTTTTTTTTTTTCACATATACCATATGTTATGGTATTGCTGTATGTTTTTTTGGAACAAATACCATATGTATGGTATTGATGTATGTTTTTTTGGAACAAATACCATATGTATGGTTTTGCTGTATGGTTTTTTGGCACAAATACCATATGTATGGTATTGCTGTATGGTTTTCTGGCACGAATACCACATGTATGGTATTTCTGTATAAAAAAAATAAATCCGTTGTGTCTGTTGTGTCTGTATTAAAAAAAAAACTACCGTTGTTGTAGTATTGTCACAGGATATTTTTTTTCTAAGGATAGTTTTTTACAGGAATTGACTAGTGGTGTTTGACCTAGTCGACTTGATTAGACGAAATGGGAATTAATTAGACCAAATGTAATTTGACGAACTGATTGAAGACAAACATACAACAGGGATGAAACCAACGGCATTAGTCAAAGTGGATTTATGGCAGTTTACTGCTGAAGTTTGGTAGTCGTATGGTATTCCTGGTGTACTTCGTGTGGTACTATGGTAATAAGCTCATTTGCATACAATGTTTTGTATGCACAAATCAGTATTTTGTGAAGCTTACTCATTTACTAGTAATTGCCTGCATATTAATGTTTTTTCTTTTAGGGAAATATATTTCCTAAACACAAAGTAACATCAAGAGCGATAGATTTGACATTTGCATTATTCTCAAGAAATATATAAAATAACTAACTGTGACCCAAAATATTTTGCTAAATAGTGGTATATATACCAGTGTATGGTATCCTTGGGTGTCTAGCGCAGTCCTGTGGAACGGCGTGTGGCATCTCTGAATTAACGGCGTGTGGTGTTCCGGTCGCAACGGTATGTCATAATCCTGGTAAGCGTGTGCGGTATTGATGTGTGGTACTAGTTTGGGATAATGCTATTAAGTATTTTTGCTGTATGGTACACCTGTATGGTATTTTTTGTGTGTACTTGTGCTAAAATACCATAGGAAATCCTGTGGTATTTGTGCCAAAAACCATAGGAATCCTGTGGTATTTGTGCCAAAAACCATAGGAAATCCTATGGTATTTTTGGTGTTGGTACTTCTGCATGGTATTTTGTGTGGTATTTGTGCCAAAAAACCATAGGAAATCCTATGGTATTTTAGCTGTATGGTACTTCTGTATGGTATTTTGTGTGTATTTGTGCCAAAAACTATAGGAAATCCTATGGTATTTTGGCTGTATGGTACTTCCTGTTGGGTTTTTTGTTTGCGTGCTATTTGTGCCAAAAAACCATAGGAAATCCTATGGTATTTGGCTGTATGGTACTGCTGTGTGGTATTTGTGCCAAAAAACCATAGGAAATCCTATGGTATTTTGGCTGTATGATACTGCTGTATGGTATTTTGTGTGGTATTTCTGCCAAAAAACCATAGGAAAATCCTGTGGTATTTTGTATGGTACCGTTGTGTGGTACCACACGATATTTTTGTAAGGGCTGTACAACATGTAGCCTACAACTTAGAGCAAAAAATAATAACGATATACATTTAAACAATAGCTCGAAACACGAATTGCATATAGATAGGCAGAATTATGGGGACGACAAAGAAACATTATTTTGAAGGAAATTCGAAACATAAATTTTTTTTTGGACAAGAATAGTCCAAACTGTTCCAAATTGAAACTGTATAATAGTGAAAGGAGTGTTTGCAGGGTACAGTATTTCACTTTGGATAATGTTCATAAGAATATTTATGGTTCCACAAGTATGAATTTCTCTCCTAAACACGAAGGGGCTGATTCGAACGAGATACCTTTTAAAAAATCACTCTACAGTCTGTGTCAACCAAAATGGTACAAGTGGAAAACATTTTTTTATAGTATGAAGATTAATCAAAACCTGGTATTGTTTGGTGTTTTCATAAAGCAGGAAAATCAGACTTTCCTCTGCAAATTTTTTCATCACATTTGGTGCTGTAATTTTTTAGATATGACCAGTTTTCTATAATCAAGAAAAATCTATTTTTCGCACAACGACCCATGCTGCTGTGAGGGTTTTGCATAATGACCATGAATTCAGCGCTCCAGAACAATAGAAACTTGTGCGTAATTTTGATTTGTTCCTCGTCGCACAAAATTTAGTATAATTTTTTTTTTACAGAACATTATACAGAGCAAAGTGTATCAACAAGGAAAATCTTTTGGCTTTAATTTGGTACCACATATCCCAAATAATTCATCAGTAATCTAAGGTGGGCATAACCATACAATTATTTAAGACATCCTTTTACTCTACACTGCAAAAAAATTACGGTAGTGTTTACAGTAAATTACGGGCAACTCTGCAGCACGGTAATTTACTGTAATTTTCTCTTTAAGTAAGCTACTTTCAAAAGTGAATTACAGTCAATTGCTGTAAATTCCCACAAGATACAGGAAACTACCGTTAAATATGCTGTTATTTACTGTGCAGCAGTTGCCAGTAATTTACTGTAAAAAGCTACAGCGAGTTTTACTGCGCCCATATTACACCATGGATTGCTAGCTTCCATGGATACAGTCATGCTGCTTCCAAGAAACTTCGTTATCAATATAGGCACCCCAAACATTCAAAGGACAAAACATTTCCAATCTCATAATTATTACAAATTACGTTAAAAGAACTGTTAAAGTTGGTTTCACTTGATTGCACAGCTTGTGAAAATCTAATTGGTGTCCTAATAATCCATGTAGGCCATTTTGTTTTGTTATTATATTTCATTATTCCTTATCATGCCATTTCTTTCTTAGTTTTGTCTCGCCTGAACGAAGTTCGGCAGAGACCTAGTGATCACTTTTCCTGTTGGTCTGTTACGTGTTTTAATTTTTTTTTTTTTGTTGCTTAACTTGCTCTCATTTCTTTATTTCTCCATCAATTGTGTTCACACCTGGTACAAATGATGCTTGGGTAGTACCACATGTGTGTTGATGAGGATGCTGAGATCAAAGGTCATATAGGGGTCAAAAGGTCAACTTAAAGGTCAACTTTTCTTGTTGAAAATGTACCTGTAATGTATTTCAGATAAATGAACATTGTGATGATCATTAAATTCATCATAGTAATTTTATTACGATGCCTCAATATCACATGAAGAACGTTACCTGGACAGGTTTCTTCTTGGTCTTCTAATCATGGTAATAAACAAGTTCATGTTCATGCATGTCAATAGTTTGGTATCCATTACCTGTCCCTTGACTATGGTATCTCTTACTAGCGAATCCTCCTGCGACCGTGTCTTTTTTTTCCACGGCTCTTTGGGACTCTGCCAGTCTAATCCCTGTCCATTCCTGGGGGCGTTTCATAAAAGGACTTGTCAGACGTTTTATCCGACAAACTGTTATAAGCTACTGAAATGCTTGCATCTGATTGGCTGAGAGCAAATTTGTCGGATAAAATGTCCGACAAGTCCTTTGATGAAATGCCCCCTTGGATTCTTTCCATCTTTTTCTCTGTCTTCCACGTCTACTGCTACCTGGAGCTCTAACCATGCTAACTTTGCCTTACAAGATTACCTTGGCAAGTCTTGTTGAGCGGGAAACATGTTCGTATCACTTTAACTTCAATTTCCTCAAGGTGAGGTTGTTGTTAAACCTAATCGTACATATCAGACGAAACTTTACAACACTCATCATGTTGAAAATGAAGCACTGCTAACATTTCTGACTTCCCATGCAAATTTGTTGAGGAAACCTTACCCCCTGGAAAATTACCCCTGGACAACTAACCCTCCCACAAACAACTAACCCACTCCTATAACCTTAACCATATTTCCTTGGGTAGTCCTGGTGGGTAATTGTCCCGATGTGCGCTTTATGATTATATTACATGATTCGTAAATAAAGTTAGTTCAATTTTATAATACAGCCCTGGCAATCCGGTGAGGAGAAGAATCCATTTTGGCTTCAATTTGACTGTTATCAAGGAAATCCAGTAAGTTTAGTGAGCATGGAGATTTATTATTTCAACTATTTATTTATTACCACACATCATATTATTGGGGCCTACAATAATAATGCGGCGGTCACATGTACACAACGCAAGACTAGCGCATTGACATTTTGTGAAATTGCCGATAACACCGTTGGCTAAGCGCGCTCGACGCATGAGTAACGCACACCCAGCGCATACTGTGCGTTGGCCATGCGTCGTACATGTGATTGCGCCATAATGCATGACCACTGTCAACATCCTCGTCCAACCGTGTCCTCGATCCTCCCCTTTGGGACTCTGCAAGTCTAATCCTTTTCCATTCTCGGATCTTGTCATTCCGGAGCCTTCCCACGAGGCCGAGGATTCCACGAGGCCGATTTTATTTTCTTTTACCAGCAGACAAACATCCTAATGAAAGAAAATTCGATATGAGAAAAATCGGACTCTCCCCGTCTTTCCACCTCTTTCTTTGTATTCCTCGTCTACGGCTACCTGTAGCTCTAACTTTGCCTTAAAAGATTATCTTGGCAAGTCCTGTTGAGCGGGAAACGTGTCCATACCTCTTTTCCTCGAACTTTAAGAATGTTGGTAATCCTAATCCTACATCAGAGAGAATTTTTCTTTTCCCCAACTTTACAACACATGCACATCATGTTAAAAATGAAGTAGGTCTAACATTTTTGATTTCCCATACAAATTTGTTGAGGAAACCTTTTTTTGGAAACAATTAGGTTAAGTTCGTTTTATGGGTTCTAAGGCAATTACCCCCAGACAACTACCCCTCCAAACAAGAATCTACCACCTAACCCAAGACTTATAACCCTAACCAAATTTCTGGGGGGAATTGTCCTGATACGCGTTTTATGAGATTTGAACTGATTCATATATATAATGTTAGTTCAATTTTATATACCTAAATACCCTTTTCCTTCATCACAGGCGCAACTTAGATATCACCAATTGGCAGGCCTTGCAAATCTTTCACCCAGATGTGCCGAAACAATCTATTACCTTTGTCAACAGCATACAGAATCTTAAAAAGCTCAAGCAATCAGATACTGTTCCACAGCAATCCAAATGCGCACTGATCGGCAACGCAGGGATTCTTTATGGTAGCGGCTGTGGCGACGTCATCGACAAGTTCAACTTCGTCATCCGCATGAACCTAGCTCCTAGCGGAGGTGAATTCAAAGATGACGTTGGGTCAAAGGTCACGCTTGCCACTATCAATGAAGATCAATTGGGACGGCTAATCTCTTGCACAGACTCCAACTATCCTCCTGAATGGACTTGTAAAAATACAGACAAAATCTGTCTTGAAAATCGAAGAAAGAAGCATCCTTCTCTCCGGCCCCGTAAAAAGTGTGATGATCTGTTGAGTAGAATCAAGCGTTTAAATGGAACAACTATGTGGTTTTTCAAAGACATCAAGAGCGTGTACCTCGGCGCTGTGAGGCGTACGCTTGGAAAACTTGAACCAAAATACAACGTAAGCATTGGTTTCGCATACAGCCCTGTCAACCCGATGAAACCTGCAAGCAGGTAAGAATACTTGATTGATAAATTTCTCTTTTATCATTGTTTTTTTCAGGTCACTGTTGGTAGTCATGGTATCTCACCTAAGATACAGGTTTGCAACCAGTGTGAGACTCTGGAGACATCTCCTGAGGGAGTCTCTCAGACATCTCATTAGTCGCGGGAATGTCTAACATGTTCATACGTAAACATTTTCCATTCGCGCAGACGTCTCTGCGACTGTGGACACTGATGCGACTGATGATTGAACCCTAATAGCCAGCAGAACAGTAAGCCTATGGCCTGGGTTCTGATCTGAAGTTGGAGTTTGAATAAACAATGATGAAGTTGAAGTTTGTCCTGAAGGCGTTAGACAATAAGATCGCACAAAGCACTGCACAAGCGATTTCTAAAGCTTCAGCACAAACTCAAACTCTGGCTTAGTTTGTATTATATATCTTCTATTTTCTTGTATATTTTCTCTCTCAGAAAATGGCACTTGGAATTTCCATCGTCTGGTATTGCAATATATGCCGCTGCTTCTCAATTCTGCGAACAGATAAGTATGTTTGGATTCTATCCTTTCTCCCAAGATTCAAAGAATCGAACAGTGCGACATCATTATTACGAGAAGGGTAGCAAGATGAATTACACTACGAATTTACATGCCATGCCGAAGGAGTACCGAATCTTCACCGAGCTTAACCGAACTGGAGCGATTCATCTTGTAAACGAATGTACACCAAGTTAATGCAAAATGTATAATAGACTGGGGGGGGCGTTTCATGAAACCGTCATAAGTCTAACTTCTTGACTAAATCGGAGATAGTGAACAACTTGTCCACAAGCGGGTTCCACGAAGCCCTCTCTGACAAGATCGAGGACAACAAGCTGACTAAATACTTATGACAGCTCCGAACCTGTCACATCTTTTGGAGAGCGCTGATACGTCAATTAAACGCAATTTATGGCAAGCGCATCGTATTTGCCGCGACAATCTCGATTTTCTCATTTTTGTTCATACAAAATGTGACAACCTCAGGATTTTGGTCTAATATGCAGAAAATAAATGGTTGTTAACAACTTAGTGCTTTTTATATCCAATAAAGAAATGATATCTAGTAATATATCCAATCAAGAAATAATATTGAGTAAATTGCAAAAGCATTATTTAGCCTACCATAAAGCTATATAAAGAGACCCGCAGAGACTACGTTGGTAGTTAAAATCGATCTATTAGTCCTAAAATAAGTCATTTTGAATATATATTTTTTTAATTACAATGCACTATTGATTTCTTTGTGTCAGCAAACAGAAAATTTAGGAAAAACCTCAAACTAGCTCCATTTTCAGCTAGCATACCTTTGTTATAGTCTGATTTACGAAACTATCAAATTAGCGCATCCGGGGGTACCCATCTCATGAATTGACGTGGTCTTATTAATTTCATGATTGACACCTTCTAAATATATGCAGTAAGGAACATTGTGCGTTTTAATACACATTATATAAATTATACATAATTTTATGAGTTTTCATACTGTTATTGACCGATTTTATCAGTTCAATTTTCGATAATATTGAAAATTTTGCTAAACCACAATTTCTAAATATCAGCGAAACGTGATTAAGGCTATTACTCGATGACATCATCTCCGATAATATCAATATTACAAAT
Source organism: Paracentrotus lividus (assembly GCA_940671915.1). Classification (NCBI taxonomy): domain Eukaryota; kingdom Metazoa; phylum Echinodermata; class Echinoidea; order Camarodonta; family Echinidae; genus Paracentrotus; species Paracentrotus lividus. The sequence goes on from CALNVZ010002974.1 coordinate 45,979,267, forward strand.
TGTCTAGCTTCGAAGAGCGTCGTGTAAGATTGGAGCTAACTACGTGGGGGGCGTTTCACGAAACCATGGACAAGTTAGTCATATCTTTATCCGCCAACCACGTAGTTAGCTCCAATCTTATTAAGTCGGTTACACGAAGCTCTTCCAAGCTAGACAATTTGTAATATCGATATTATCAGAGATGATGTCATCGAGTAATAGCCTTAATCACGGTTTCGCCGATATTTAGAAATTGTGGTTTAGCAAAATTTTCAATATTATCGAAAATTGAAGTGATAAAATCGGTCAATAACAGTATGAAAACTCATAAAAGTATGTATAATTTATATAATGTGTATTAAAACGCACAATGTTCCTTACTGCATATATTTAGAAGGTGTCAATCATGAAATTAATAAGACCACGTCAGAACATGAGATGGGTACCCCCGGATGCGCTAATTTGATAGTTTCGTAAATCAGACTATAAAAAAGTATGCTAGCTGAAAATGGAGCTAGATTGAGGTTTTTCCTAAATTTTCTGTTTGCTGACAAAAAGAAATCAATAATGCATTGTAATTAAAAAAAAAAGATATTCAAAATTAATTATTTTGGGACTAATAGATCGATTTTAACTACCAACGTAGTCTCTGCGGGTCTCTTTATATAGCTTTATGGTAGGCTAAATAATGCCTTTTGCAATTTTACTCAATATTATTTTGATTGGATATATTACTAGATATTATTTCTTTATTGGATATAAAAAGCCCTCAATTGTTAACAACCACTTATTTTCTGCATATTAGACCAAAATCCTGAGGTTGTCACATTTTGTATGAACAAAAATGAGAAAATCGAGATTGTCGCGGCAAATACAATTCCCCAAACCGATCGCTTGCCATAAATTGCGTTTGATTGACGTATCAGCGCTCTCCAAAAGATATGACAGGTTCGGAGCTGTCATAAGTATTTAGTCAGCTTGTTGTCCTCGATCTTGTCAGAGAGGCCCTTCGTGGAACCCGCTTGTGGACAAGTTGTTCACTATCTCCGATTTAGTCAAGAAGTTAGACTTATGACGGTTTCGTGAAACGCCCCCGTGGTTGGCGGATAAAGATATGACTAACTTGTCCATGGTTTCGTGAAACGCCCCCCAGCAGATTACTAACATATTCAGATTGTAGGCATGCTTTTTTTTTTAAACAAAGGTTGTTCTTGCATGACAACCTGAAAGCGTGCCTGAGGCTTGCCCGACATAGCAACAATTAATATATGCAAACTAGATTCCTTGTATTGTAGTTCATTCTTTTATTACAGGTTGTTTGAATACCTTGTTACTATGTCATCAGGAAAATGTATGCATAAATTTGAGTATGTTAGTAAACTGGTCTATTAAAAATTAGGCTCGGATACTTTTTCCGTTTAGATAAGAATTGTTAGTGATGAATTGGAAAAGGGGAGAACGTGGTAATTGCGGTGCTATAAAACTCTGTGCTATTCAGTTATGCAATTTGTTGTATTTTTCGTTTTTTTTTATGATGATGATGGTGATAATAATTAACTAGAATGGTGGTGATAATTATGATATTATAAAAAGTAGTGACAATATTGTTGATAGGTGTGTTAATATCATATGATAATGATAGTAGTAGTAATATAAAATAAGTGATGATAATAGTGGCAATACTGTATACTAAGGAGTAGCAAATATTGTCTGATAGTGGTAATATTAATAGTAGTAGTAATATTGTATAGTATAATAGTAGTATTAGTGGAAGTGAAAATAATACAAGTATTAGTAATCGGGACTTAGTTCGACATTTTAAAATACCATAATAATAAGTACTAATATTGATTGTTGGCATAAACGGAAAGACAATACAAGACAAAGAGCGAGAACTTAATCTTGTTGTAAAGGTGAAGTTTTCTCACTCAATTCCGGTAGTTCAAGGACAGAATCAACGACGTAAAATCACAAGAAATCGATTGATATTTGTGAACAAGCTACTGAAAGGAAAGGAAACAAACAAATAAAAGTTGAAAGTTCTGATGTATCACTACTTGTGGAAAACTTAACATCAAGAATGAAAAACTTCGAGCAAGAAAATAAGTACCGAAGAAGATTTGTCTGCCCGGTCTTTAGAGGAAAGCATCATTGCGTTGACACCTGCAAGCGAAGGAAAGAACATTTCAAAGCTCATTATTACAAATAAAATCGTCGTAATATTAACAAACTCCTAAAACACTGTATTTTGATTGGCTGATGTGAAATGTTACTATGGTAGTTACAACTGATGGCAGAGTTACTATGCAATAGGATCCAGGACTGTCATTCAAAGCCACTAACTTACCGTTTATTTTTGTACTTATTGATTTATTTACTAGTCTTCTTTTAGCAGGGTAGCTCCTTCAATGTTTGAAAAATTATTGGAAATTATAATAAGTGATAACGATATGGAATTCCATATACGGCGATATATATATTCCCTGACTTTTTAAAAATATACTTTTTGATAATAATGAATGTGTATCCGACGCTGGTGTCTTTGTACCTTTTATGTATATGCTGTTTTATCTCAGTTCATTTTTCGTGCGAGCTTTTATATCTAATTTATCATGTTTATTGCATTAATAGTGGGAAGTGTTACATTTGATATTTACTCAGATACAGTATTTGGTTCTTTTCTCGTGCTAGCTTTTATATCGCTTCAATCAACCATTTATTGCAAAACTAATGACCAGTGTTACATTTGAGATTTACTCAGATAAAGTATGTAGGCCTAGTTCTTTTCTTGTGATAACTTTTACATGTTTTATTTCACTTCAATCAACAATCAACCGTTTTTGCATAAATAATGGCAAGTGTTATATTTGAGATTTACTCAGATACAGTATTTAATAATTCATGTAATGCCCTAGAATTTTTTTTTTAAAGATTGGTTTTGAAAAAGCGTACTAAATGTGGTCTCTCAATCCTCGGAAGCGCCTCCGAGACTTGGAAATTAAAACAATCTCATAGATATAAACACCTTTGAATTTTCCCGCGACTCACGAAATTTTTTAACGTCGCGACATTTCATGAGTCGCGGAGACACGTGAGACGTCACGTTAACTCAGGAGACGTCTCCGCGACTGGTCTTAACCCGTCTCATAACAAGTGAGATACCACCATTTGGTGTAAAAACACTAAAAAATAGATATAGCAATTAATTTATTAAAAGAAAACTAAGTTTAAAAAAAATTACAGAGAAGTGAGAGGAAATCAGCCTAAAACCATAGATATTCAAAGCTATGATTTGAGTATAAAGCCACGTACTCGTGTCAGTCAACCAAGGGCGGCGATTTCATGTCAAGACAGGGGGGGGGGGGGGGGGGGGGGGGGGGGGGATGCCGGAAGGGGAATTATACACTCAAGCGGAATAAAGCGTCCCAAAGATCCAAAAATTCGAAATAAAATTTAAAGAATAAAGGGTCGGAACAAATAAAACATAATCCATGAATACATAGCGACCTGAGGAAAGAGCATTTCACTTAAACATTTTCTTGTGTTTTTGTTTGTGTGCCTTATAACATTTAGCACTGTATTTGACATATACTTTGCCTATTCACTAGCTTCGCTAGTTAATCACTAAGGTTTAGCATTAAGTTGCAGAAGTCTTTCAAAACTTGTTGAAAATTTTTAAACATGTTAAATGTAGTTGAATGTTATAATTGTACTTTATGTAATTCCTCCACTGTTTGATTATGTAATCATTGTTTATGATTTAACTGACAAGAAATATACTAATCCAAAAATAATTAAAAAAGTTAATTCCTTCAAGCAAATTTCAAAAATGATATTCAAAATGAGGATTAGGATGGAAAACCTTGGAGTCCAAGCGCCAAATACACATAAACTATGTGATGGTATATAAGTATGTGCATAATCTAGCTCCTGTCTATAATAGAGGAATATTTTAAACATACTTTATGAATATACTTACACTAATTGTATTTTAATTTGCTAGAGTTTTTCGCAATATGGGATCGTGGCAGTATCATATCAAAATGCCAAATAAGATTGATGCTTTCTGCAATGTTCATGATAAACGTCCCTGATATAGCCAAATGCATCCAGTTCACAAATTATATTTTAACGTGTGTATATACAATGTTTTATTATTGCTTTTTAATGTTTCATTATGCATACCCTAACTTGCCACATGTAGCTGAAATTATTGCCACAATATAGCTGAAAGTATTGCCACATAATTATAGCTGAAAGTATAGCTGAAATTTGTGCGTATTTGTATTTTGTATTTTTAACTATATTTAATTTACAGCTGCAATATTGAATAAAATTTCCTGAAATAGAATATTAAACAAATCTGAATGATGAATATCTTAAAGAATTGAACTTTATCGTGTAATCCGTGTATAAGAGACTGGTTTAACCTGTCTCTATTTACCTTTTATCATAATTGTGTTTATATATACAGTGGTGGCCAAAATTATTAGAACACCAAGCATATTTAAATGACTTTAGTAATTTTCATTCAGTTGCCCATTCAAATACCTATAAAATGGTTGGAATGTCTCCGAATATCATCATTATGCTTTAAAAACTAAATAACAAAGCCATGCGTTGGCAACTCGCCCCCAATTCGCCCTTTTTTATGTTACACCACCAATTGAAAAATCTAAAAAATCTTGCCCTTTTCAGGATCAAAGTGTCATAACGTTAAACATTTTAAGCCTCTCCCTACAAAAGTATTTATATTCTGAAAGAAAATTTCCTGAGGATGCCAATAATGGCATTCATAACAACACAGGATGAAGTAGTTACATCTTATGTGGGGATTTTAAATTATTTTTGAAGGGCCCCAAATTTTTAATTTAGAGCCCCTATTTAAGTCCCCCGTTCCAATAACCCTTAATATTTCAACATATTTGAATTGCTCATGAAATTTACTTTAAAAAAATTTACATTTACAAGGAGTGTCTTCATTAAATGAAAAAATAGTCTTAACCTTCAATGGGCATGGTTATTTTGGTCATCTCACCCCCAAGGGTGGGGGCGAATCTACATTCCCCATTTGACCAAATTTTCTGAAACTTAAGTTGCATTTGAGGTATATTGAAATAAATAAGCCTGCTAAGTTTCATACTTCTACCTCAAATACTTTTTGAGTAATCGGCATATGTAATTGGCATTTTACTTTTTTGCATTTGGACTGCATGTTTAATACACAAGTCTATGGGGAAACCAAAAGCGCATAGCGCAACTGTCTTTAATGCTGCGCATTACCAGATGGTCGAAACTATATAAATTTGGTATCAACATATACGTAAGACCCTATGCTAAAAAGGCATGAAAGCTCATGGCACACAAAAGATATCTTTAATCTGATTTCGGCAAATGAACTAGGGCATTGAAAATCCCATAGACTTTGTGTAGGTTCAGGTGTTCTAATAATTTTGGCCACCACTGTATATATATATATATATATATATATATATATATATATATTATCTTGCATTCTTAAGTCTACATTTTTATCAAATGTATTTGTCCCATCTTTTTATTTTTTATCCAATGGAAGATCAGTATTACTATGTTGACAAAGCTTAATGGGCCATCCAGCCATGTACTAGGGTACATGCAGGTAATATGGGCCAGCAGGTAACATGGGCCACCTGAAGCAAATCATGTCGTGACCGTCGACCGGTTACCGGTGACCGGTGTGAGCACCATAATGTTGTTTATATGAACTATATACGAAAATATATCGTCGTAAGAGCATCTAATGCCAAAATTTCTCTGAGAAAATTGCTGAAAACCAACAAGGTAGGTGAAACTTACGGCATTTTTTTACCCTGATGTAAAATTTGATATTTCACAAAATGTGATGGTGAAAGAGTGTTTGAGGGGGTAGCCTCAATTGTTTTGTATATTTAGTAAGCTTATAGTTTCATTTTGATCATACTAGCGTGTACAGGTCAATTTGTTGTAGTGACGGGGTGTTATGTGGCATTGAATGCATGCCTGACACAGCAACATTAGTGCAGGTAATATGGGCCATCCAAAATGGCGGAAATGATTCTGGTACGTAGTATTGGGATGAGGCATTAATCTCTTTGCTACGATTTATTTGGGTATATTCACAGTATATGATTAATATAAATAACTTATTGTAGGCCTATATTGACTTGTATAATGAAAATAATCTTTAAATAATATTTAAAAAAGAAATAATATATAAAATACAAAACAATGAAATATATAGTCAAAGTATTTACTGAAGGGTCTTATAATTTCAAATGATATCTTAAAGTTAATGATTTTCCACATTTTAAGCAAATTCCAGACATGGTAGAGTCATTGTAGTTTTTAATACATACATTAAATACATGTGCCCATATTACCTGCACATGCAGGTAATATGGGCACTTAGGTTATGACGTCAACATTTGAATATTGCAGACAGGGGGTCGGTGATATTTGTTTTTCTTCACAATAACAGTTAGAGCAGTAGTTATTGATTCATATAAACAAAGATTAGACTGTGTGTCATTTTGTAATTTTATGCAAATTAGGCAAATGAGCTTAGGGGGCCATATTACCTGCATGTACCCTATTCTAGTAGTAGTATTATACTTCCATATATTATCATTACGTATGGCATGTATGGGAACTTGTATTTGACTTATATCAACAGTATTATCAAATGTATGTCTCATTATTTTATTTTTTAACCAATGGAAGATTGGCGTTGACAAAGCTAAGTGGGCCATCCAGCCATGTACTATTCTTAATTGCATAATGCTTTATTATGTAGTAGTATTATTATTATACTTCCATAATTTTATATAACGGGAACTTATATCTGACTTATTTCAACAGTATTTTTTTTTTAAATCTCATTTTATTTTGGATCCCATGGAGGATCAGTGTTATTATGTTGACAAAGCTAAATGGACATCCAGCCATGTACTAGATTTAAAATCTCTGAATATTTTCAAAGTAATTCACGTAATCTTAAAAAGTACATCATTATTGTAAGTATCAAGCAGCTCAACTCCCGTTTCTTTCATTTGTATAATTTACCTTGATTGGTGTTGTGTTTTGCATTGTATTGGGTTTTTGTTGTGTATTTTGTTAATTCAATATCAACTGGTACAACGCTCCTGATACAATCAGAGCTTGGCCAGTCTTTAGGTTAATCCCGCCCCCCCTCCCCCCCCCCCCCCCCACTTAAGCAGTCGTTCCGGATTTTTAGAAATAGCCCCTATTACTGTTTTTGGGGAGGGAAAGCCGTGTAAAAATTACCCCCTATTACAGGTTTTGGGAAGAAAAGCTGCGTAAAAATTGACCTTATAACATTTTGGGGGGATTTGGGGGATTTTTTTTTCTGAAGATTTGAAAACTACCCCTAATTTAACAATTTTCAGGAGGAAATGCTAAAAGACCCAAATTTACATGATTTTTGGATGTTTTCCCCCTGAAACCACTAAAATATACCCCTTTTCCAAAAATCGGGAACGAGCATACGTGTATGGTTGACCACCCGAGTGAGGGGGGGGGGGAAGTGTAATTCCTTTTTGGCTGCTACCTCAGCAATTCCCTTTTTTTTTATTCTTTTCTTTTTGTTACCTTGTACGCATCCTGTTTTTTGTGTGTGTGTCTTTTTTCCTTTCATATAATATGTTGTTATTGTAAATTTTCGAATACATTTGTTTGTTGTTGTTGCTTGTTAATATTATATCATCTTTTAGAGATGCGTGTATTGTCATCATTTTTATGCTTTGGAAAATAAATTGAATTGAATTGAATTGAATCATGTTTATGAGTGTTATATTCTTGCGATTTTGAAAACTCGAATCCGGTTGTAGAAATTCCAACACCTATTACATCGACTGCATCACTCAATAAAAAAATATCATTTTTTTTATTTCTTTCTTCTCATCTTTTTTTCTTTTGGGGGGGGGGGTTCTAAATTAGTATTTTGATAAGTGATATCAGTGATCACTTGGCTATATTTACTATTTTGATAGATGACAATAAAATGCAATGATGCATTAAAAAAAAAAAAGATTACATAACACAAACAATTACAAACCTGTGTTTAAGATAAGTGAATTTCAGTGAAATAAATGTAATTACTCAGACGTTTATGGAAATATAACGAGTTTTCTTTTAAAGGAATGCAGTAACATTGAATGATATTCAAATCACATTTATTCGATTTAGCTTATTTTGCCAACATAATTATAAACACTTAGGTCAGTCTGGTATCTCTTCAAAATTACAAGCTAATTGCTTGCTTTACCTTCGAGATATCAATGATTTCATACTCAAAATTTATAAACCAACACCGGATGGTTTATAAAAACCATGTGCTTTTCCACACAACCATTTCCTGTTGTATAGTCCCCCGTCCCTAGCGGCCTGGTGCACTATTAGCAGGGGGTACTGGTGGTCGGCTGAATGCTTGGCATTGTTTGTTACACTGTTTAAGGTAGTAAATGACTTCCATTTGATCTGAAACTTTCAGTAGTTTTTTTTTTACTGTTGGAACAATATAATTTCATTAATGTTGATATAATTGCTCTTGTTTTTGAAAGCTACTAAATCCCTTTAAGACTGTGCGAATCAAAATGTGAAATTCAGAGGCCGTAGAGCCGGGGGCTGGGGGCTTCAGCCCCCACTCTTTTTCAGCAAACGTGTACAAAAACGCAAAAATGGTCATAGATTTGGGATTTTTAGCCTGATTCAAGCCCCCCCCCCCCCCGCCCACTTTTGGCTCATCCCCTCCATTTTCAAAAACGTTCCGCGGCCCTGCAATTTGGGTTTCTAGAGACACGTCAAAATGCAATAAAATTAGTGGCGTATAAAACTAGGGGATAGAGCAGATATATTTCCCCAATAACAAGGGTTTATCTCCCCTTGGTCTAACAGCAATTGTCTTTTACCAAATGGGCTAGACCCATCTGGTCTATTGACAATTTGGTCTAATTTCCCCTTGGTCTAAAACACACTAGCTTTATTTTTCACTTGGTGTACATAATGACCACTTGATCAAATTGCCTATTCGAAAATAGGCAACACAAAAGAGAGAGAGAGAGAGAGAGAGAGAGAGATAAAATGAATGAGAAGGGGGAAAAAGGGGGAAGGGGATAAAAGAAAATCATTATCATCATCATGAGTGTCTGTCCTGGGACAGGTTTGTTGAATAAAAGAAAATAGAAGGAGGAAAAAGGGGGAGAAGAAGAAAAATAAAAGAGGAGAAAGAAAAAACGTTGGGAGGGGCGCCAAATTAACCTTAAACCTTGAGGCATTAATCTTAAAATTAGGGGTGTCAAATTGATCTTAAACTTTGGGTCGCCAAATTGATCTTACACTTAGTGAGGGGCGCTTGACCTGAACTTTAGGGAGCGCCAAATAGAGTTGGCTGCCGCCACCTAGCTGACAATTTTGCACCCCCCTTATAATTAAGATTAATTTGGCGCCCCCGCTATTTTTTTTCTCTCTTTTTTTTTTCTTTTCTTGTTTTCTTTTCTTTTTAAAAAACAATCATTTCCCGCTCCTTTTCTCTCCTCCCATATTTTTCTTTTTCTTTTCAGGTCATTTTGCTGTCTCCTTTCCCCACATTTTCGCTTTTGTAGGCCTATTATTTTTTCCTCGCTTTTTCTTCCTATTAACCCTAGTTCTGTGGTAATGATTATATAACTGCACTTCTATACTAATGATGTTGACTAGTGTTATGTTGCTGTGTTTTGTTGCGTATTTCTTCTTTCTTCACATAATATAGTCATGATAGTGTTGTACGAAACGAGGTGAAACACCTGTAACTTACAAGGTAGGAAGGAGAGATAGAGAAAGAACGTAAGATGGGGAAAGAGAAGAGAGAGAGCGAGAGAGAGAGATAAAGAGAGAGATAAAGAGAGAGAGAGAGAGAGAGAGAGAGAGAGAGAGAGAATGCTGAGGATAGAGATATTCAATTACAGGACAAACAGTAAAATGTGTTATTGATTTTCTAGTCTTGGTGATATTCAACACACTGGTTATTTACCCATGATCCTATAATCATTAATATCCACTGACTTGCTACATAATCAACTATTCAGAATACAGTCCACTCCCATTATAAAAGGCGCTTAGGACCACACAAGGTCCAGTCTAAGATTTTTTGCAACTTTGCCCCGTTTATTACGAAATAATTTGCAATAACTTAATTATGAAAAGATTCATCTCCACTATTTTTCATGTTTTTCATAATGCTTCTGAACCTCTATGCAAAACATGATAATTAATTGTAATGAATTATTTCATGATTAGGGGGACTACCTAATCATGTACAAAGGGTCTCATATTCATGCTCATTATAACAGGAGTGGACTGTATAAACTGCAAGTCAATCAAAACTTCAGTCCACCATAATCACCTGGGGCCTGTTTAACGAAACTGTCAAAAGTCTAAGTTCTTGAACAACCCATAGGGACACATGTTGTAGAATTAACAAGCGTTTCAATGGGATGTCCACAAACTAACAAGATACAGGCCCCTGACATCCACCCTGAATTTAAATTAAGATGTGATTTATTCTTGATGTGTCTACAAATGAATTTACAGCACATGATTAGAAGTAATATGTTTGTTTATTTTACAAATTGTTATTAACAAATCATTCAAATTACATAATTTTTAACACTTTCATTTACAAATTCATTTGTGTTTACTCATTCGGTTTCATGGATACATTCCATGGATAAACAGAAGTCCAAAATAGTTGGAATATACATGATGTATGCAGATACAGAATACAATATTACAATAAGTTTTTTTTTTCTGCCCTACTAACTTTATCTGTGTAAAATATGTCTCATGATCAACAAATAAGCTTCTTAGGGTCAAGGTAACATTAATACCTTACCAATGTCACTTGGCAAAAGTATCACAAACTCAATAACAGTAAAATACGGCTTTCAACAAGATAGCGATCATATTGAATTGCAGTACTATGCAGAGAGAGAAATATAAATGGAAGAGGGAGAGAGAGAAAAATCAACAGCGCTTACCTATTTTGTGCACATACCAATGGTCCACTCCTGGCATAATGAGGTGCATGCTTGGGACCAGGAATATTACCTTGTATCAAAATTACACTAAACACAAGATCATGTACACTTGTGCATTTGTGTGAAAGTGGAACCAGGTAAATAGTCTTATTAAAATACTGTTGTATACATACTCATTATAATGGTGTAGACTGTATTACAAAATAAATAGCTATACATTGTGTAGATGCCTAATGGAGGCATCTACACCCTAGTTTGGGTGTAAAAACACATTCCTGTTTGAATTTGCTACCTGAAACTTCTTTTGTCATGGATACATTGCAGGTTTATATTGGGAAAATTACAATAATCTATAAAATCTTGGTAGAAATACACTACGATGTAAGAATATTAGTCCCGCAAAATACTAAACAAAATTCTTGAGAATATCAATATGAGCATAAAGTGAACAGTCTAGAGAAACGAGTGTTAATTCTCTCTTTTTTATATATCCACATGATATAATATCATAGACTGCAAGAAAAATTCTTAACATAAAGCATGATTTCGCTTGAGGAAAGGGACCTGCTTGACTTATATAAGTTTCTTCCAATCAAGATTTTAACAGCGGAATATTATAAAGTACCATCTGAGATCAACAACACAGCTGATTGTAGTCGATTGAGTGCAATATAACAGAAAGTGAATGAGGATGATGTCATTTGATTGCAATCAAATGTGACTTTGATCTCTGGCGCTACTGGACATGTTCTGTTGACAGATTTACTAAAACAACATTTCAATATGTCTCTTGGATTCTGTAACAGACTAAGAACAAATTTAAAGTCAAATGGGTAAAAATGTTAGAAATCAACTTGCCTCTTTTATCTGTATCTATCTCTATCATTGAAAACAAAGAGAGTGAAAAGAAGGAAAACATCTTACTTATTAAATATCCTTACGTTTGACACCTAAAAAAAATACTTTTAGGTGTACACAAGCTCTAAACCATTGTTTTCAGTTGAATTGTTTGAAAGCAACATTTTAGGAACTAGTTTATGAAAGTTTGAAAGAAATATGAAACTGAGACCTTAAGATATAGAAAGAAGATGAATGGTAGACCAATGTGTGCTCATATATATGTGATCCTCTCAAAATCCATTCAATTCATTCATTTGGGTTGTATCTGAGATCCCAAGTTTTCCAGTGAATGGTACCAAACACCTTGGCCCATATACTGCTATGAAGACTGAGTTTGCATGCGTCGGAAGTTCGTACAAAGCTTTTGTCTGATGCGGATAGCACAATATCTTTGCATGAACTTGCGACGCATACAAACTCAGTCTTCATAGCAGAATATGGGACTTAGTTTACAGAAATATAACTACATTAAATATCACATTTACTCTGTTGTTTCACTGGCGACTTATTTGTGGTTTTGAGGCTGCAGGTCACATATTGCTATTGATTGCATACCTCAGATGGTTTCATGTTCTGCATACATGCATCTATCACACATTACTGCAATCACTTATTGCTTTCAGGATAATAACTATTTCTTGTTGATCAAAAACTGTTCCAAAGTGTAAGAGGTGTAACATTTTAAAGGTGGCATTTCAGTAATAAGCTCAGTTAATCTTTCTGTCCATGTTCATGACACTAGATGCAGGCTTGTCAGTATTCAGAAAATTTGAGGCACTTAAAAAAAAGTTCCTCTTTGCTCATTATAAGTCTGTTTCTTTCGTTTCCAGTGATATATCACTTTGATCGTCCTCTTCCTTTCCCTTTAGCTGTTGCTTTGCCCTTCGCAGGAGCTTTGCCCTTTGATCCTCCGCGACCTTTGGCCCCTGCTGCTCCAGCGGAAGACTTCCCACCTTTTGGCTTGACCTGTAATGTGAAAAGAGGATAGAAATATCACTGGTTTTAAAAAATTATTCTAATCCAGTAGAATAAGTTTATAAACAGTAGTTCCAATTTTTAATGACTTTTGATTTATGTCCATTTATCTAAATAAATACAGTTGTTACATCTTGGTGAAACACAACTAGAATGCCAACGATATAAACATGATAAACCATGGTAACTGACATTACAAAGGAATTGTCCTATTAAACTAACACCATTTACCAGGGTGGTGTTTATCCAAGTCGTGTGTAAGTTACAAACAACTTTACGAACAACTAGTGGTCATTTATTGTTTATTTATTTATTTATTATTTAATCATTTTGGCAGGGTGGCCCAATCAGTGGTCAGATACACTGTTATAACTGGGGGCCCTGTATAACAAAACAAATGAAATACAATTATATACATGTGAAAATATAGGAAGACTTATTCCTGATAACATAAAATGTTATCAGGAATAATGTACGAACTACATGTACGAATCATTACATAAAACATGTACAAACACTCGGAATGCTCCATTGTAACATCAGATTAATATTAATAACAGAAATTATTCTGGACATGAGTACATATAGAGTTATTAAAAGAGTATATATAGTGATATTATTATCTTGTGCTATATGATTGAGAATGTGATTTAGTATACCACCCAAGAACATTCCAGTCATACATAAAGTCATTAGTAACTTTAAGAACAACTTTTAATACCACCAAGGTGATCTGCCAAGACAATAAACAATATTTCAGCTTTAAGAAAGTAAAAATGATATAAATTATTCACCTTCAATGCACTGACATCATCATCGTCATCACTGCCGTCTGCATCCTGTGTTCCATCATCATCCTCTTCACCTTCGACCTTCAAGAGATCAGCTTCTCCCCCTCCACCTCCACGCCCCTTGCCTTTCTTCTTCTTACCCCCTTGATCCTGAGCAAAGGGGGTTGCATGAGACTCTTTGTTGTACATCCGTGTGAATGCAGCTTTCACCTTGAAAGTAAGAAGAGAAAAATATACAATGTAGCTATGGTACTGCTATGGGCGGTAATTTGCTAATGAAGAAAATATGTATGTATTGAAAAAGCAATAAATAATCATAGAATAAAATCACCCATTGGTCGCAGAGATCAGAGGGGGAAGGGGAGGAGCAAGAATGCTCCGCCCCTTTACATTTAAATAACCAAGAGCCTTATCAGACTGTCACCGATGGATATTTTCTAAACTTTTAAAGTTTGGAGGCCTGTGAAAAGTTATTTAAGAGAGATATCAAGCTTGTTTGTGTTTTATAGTGAAGGGTACCACTGGATGTGCCAAATGATGGCAAACTTTGGTTGTCATGGATACGTGGCAATGCTAAAAGATAATAGAATCCTTTAAATGTTCAATGTCACAGACGGACAAGATGCTCACTATGAACTGAGCAGACTTCCCCTTTTTGATAAGGGTTAAAAAGCCTACCTTTGGGGCTACTTTGCCCATTGGTGCATTGAAACCACTGTACTGTGTCACTTCTAACAAACTATCAAAGTCCTCCCTCAGTAGATCATAGCTGTTCATTAGATGTACGGTATCCGGCACACCTTCTGCTTCCCTTTCTATCAGGGGTTGTGTCAGGAATCGGCGCAGGTGGGGCAGGTAATCATGGTTCAGGCTTTGGATAGAAGCAAGAGAGAGATTGGATTTAAACCCTTCAATAAAACTATACCAACACCATCAGTAAATCAATACCACATAATACAATCCCCTTAACTAAACGACGTGATGATATTGTGTTGACCCGTGTTAGAATCGGTCATTTCTCATTTTGACGCGCTCTTATTTGCCTCGCAGCGGAGGAACTGCCCCGTTGTGTACGTTGTGATTGTTTTTAAGTTAAGCATATCCTTATATGTGTTGAATTTAGCCACATACGTACTAATTTTTATGACCGACCGGATTTAAAACGTTATTTTGTGACATTCACGCTTCAAGAATGTGGATTTCCTTAAAAGAAATAAATCTTTTCTCAGATTTAAAAAAAAATAAAACATTGAAGCTTATTCAAAGCAGCTATGACAATTATTAAGACATTAAAAATTAACTATAGTCTTTCGGAGGAGACTTAAGCCGTCGGTTCCCGTCGTGTGATGGAGAGCAAACCCCACTTGCACGTAAAGAACCTGCTTCCTATCGAAAAGAGTAGAGAAATTTTTTCCCGGGAAGTAGCCACCCAAACTAACATCATATACGCATTAAAGTAATATCCTTGTTTGACAACTTATATGACACATTGTGTTGGTAGTGTCGTAAACCCTAATCAATCAATCAATCAATCATATTGTTGTAGGCCCGCTGGGAGAACATGTTTCAGAAGAACTGAAGTGGCTACCCTGGTGAATAACATGATATTATTATATTATTATTATTTCTTTGCCAAGGAACTTGCTTCTCGTAACATTGAGCAGAATGCGAGTGATTCTCGGAGGAAAAAAGAGCCTTCAAGGAGGTATCTCAAATCATTAGACTAACCAGTCCATTCAGTGATATGTTTCAAGAAAGGTGGTGCCAAGAAGAAGAAAGCTATAAACATTTCTTATCATGATGAAGTTGCGACGGTTTGTGGCGGGAAATGAAGATAGAGGAGGAATCAGGTAAGATATGACAGATTTACTGACAGATGAGTATGTGCGGGCTGATTACAATAAAGTAATAGCTTGTAGAATCATTGGACAACCAATGCCATTCAGTGATATGTTCAAGAAAAGGTTGGTGCTAAGAAGAATGAAAGCTATAAATATTGTCTGATGCATGGATGAAGTGGACGGTGTGTGGGAAATGAAGATAGAGGAGGAATTCGGTAAACAAAGATCTTAGCCAGGAACAGTAGAAGGACTATGTGGGGCTGATGTAATAGACAGGATTCATGTAACAGAAGATGATATGCTGAAAAGAAGAATATTAATTATTTCCACCTTTTCATTGCGATGATCCTAAATCTTATGTTAATAGATCCATTCTTTCATTAACACCCAATGAGATTTTATTTATAAAAAATTAATAAAATCTCATTTTGTTTATGGATAATAATACAAATTATGGAGTTTATTAAAATGAGAGAGCACCTCACAAGTAACTCCTACAGAAATAAAAACTTTAGATTCAGTTTTAGGTTTAATAATTTTTTTTTTTATCCGTAGTAAATGACATTGGTTGATAAATATTTTTCATGAAACTTCTTTGACTCTGATTTAATTCTAGCTAATTTGAACATTACAAGGAGCTAATACAGATGCATCAAGACTACAAGAAACACCCAATCATTTGTATCTGCAACGATCGTAGCCATCCTAAGATTAGATCGCTTAGTCAACTATTGCTTGAATCTTAGATTCAGAGACCAAGGGTTCCACAGATAAAGGTAACGCGTCATGTTGCCGTATCGGTAACGGTATCCACATTGTATTTAGCATCAAGAATCACCGATCAACAATAAACATAATCATCTTCATCATCATCAACATCATCATCGTCGTCATTATCTTTGTCGTTGTCATCACGACCAACTCTTCTTTCATCAAAGTATTGTTATCATTAGAGTTATCATAAATATTATTCGTCTCATTAATCATCATCTTGTTTAATCCTAATAGCAACCCAGGTTTTGCTGAACATGATATCACTGGAGATATAGTATTAAAATAACTTTATAACTAGAGGTACCCCAATCTCTCTAGTGCATTAAATTTCAAACCTTTTATAAAAAGTAAAAGAAGGCAGAAGGAATACAAATCCCATCTCAAATTTCTTCTTAAATTACGCTTTCTACAATCATACATTTTTTTAAAAGTAAGAAGACATTCAATTTTCTATAGGTATCTCATTGTGTCTTGCAGTGCTGACTGTGGTCATCAAGGAAATTTGTGATTTACTTTTAGAAAAAAAGTTTTTTACCAGCTTACAAGTTAATACACGACCTTTGAGCAAATTCTCTATCAAGTGATGGAGACTATCTGAAAATGCAGTCTAGTTATATATTAGTAACTTGCTGTATCTAACTTGGAAACGTGTGAACACTTTTTGCGATAATCACAGACCAGATTCCAAGTAAAATAGTGATCACTTCTTGCAATACTTTCTGATGAACACGTAACATTGGTGAGAGAAAATGAAAACCACTCTGGTGAATTATGTTAATTCGTATATGATCAACTTATTTAGTCTTCAAACAGGTGTGTTTTATTTGTCCTTATCAGGCGGCCATGTTGTCGATAGCATTCAAAGAAGGATTATCTGTTCCACCTGCTGCCTTACTAGATTGGTATGATCATGGCTGCAAACCAAATGTCAGACAGGTTAGATTCCACCCTCACCTTTAGACCCTTGCACCTTTGCCAAACAGCATTTATTTTAAATGTAGTAAAAGCTTTTTTAAAGTAAGCAGAAAAAGTTATGATAAATAATTTGCAAATTGATAAGTAACCAAATCAAGATCCTTATTGCATGCACTTCATGCATAAAAGTTTCACTCTGAAAAGAAAAATTTGAAAATGGACGTTTTCAAATGTCAAATAATCATGAATTATTTATGTTGCTGGATAATGCTATTCACTTTCCATATTGCACTTTCACAAAGCTAAAGCATACCAGTAATTATTGAATGAAAATATTAGAATAATCTATCTGGTTTCAGACAAATGTTTAAAACCATTTTTTGGTGAATTTGAGCCCAATGTGTGTTTTGAGACAAGTTTGTTGTGTATATGGTCTTTAATTATTGACAGTTTACATAGTAGTATCAGGACAATTATGCGCAGGAATCTACCCCAGAAATAAATGGTTAGGATTAGGTGTATCTTAAAAGGAGTGGGGGGGGAGTAAAGTTATCCAGGGATAGTATGTCTGAGAAAACATAAGAGGAGGAAGTGATAAATAACTTTTTGTATGCTATTGCTATTTTGTATATGGTATTACATAAACTGAGCATGTGGAGTGGCAGGACAGAAGAAGAGAAATGCTGAACAGATTGAGGAAGATCAAGGAATGCTTAAGAAAGAAATCTCAAACTAGTGAGTATGGAAGAGGGAGTATTATTTAAAAGCTCAAGTTTCTTTGATAATGTATATCTTCATACTTTGTGCCTAGAGAAGATCTAGAAATTGAACCTGATTTTTTATGAAACCTCTGCCAACGAAGGTCGGTCCGAGGCATTATGTTTTCGGTTGTCCGTCGTTCGTACGTCCGTCCGGTAATCGTACCTGTCCGTTTTCGTTCTCGCGATAACTTAAGAACCGTTGACGGATACTTTCAACTTTGGATCATGTATGCCATATGGTAGAGGACAATGATCTGATAGACTTTGGGGTCCATTAGGTCAAAGGTCAAATGTCACAGAAGCGTCATGTATGATGAAAATGGCTTCGTTCTCGCACATACTTAAAAAACCGTTTGACGGGTCAACTTTCAAACTGGGTAATGTGTGCACTATGGGGGGCAATGAACTTGAATTAGATTTTAGGGTCATGAGCGTCAAAGGTCAAAGGTCACAGATGTCATTGTATACATTGAAAAAATGGTTCGTTCTCGCAATAACTTAAGAACTGTGTGACGGTTTCAACTTCAAACTTGAGTATGTGTGCATATGGGAGGGCAATGAACTATTAGATTTTGGGGGGTCAAAGCGTCAAATGTCCACAGAAGGTCATTGTATACATGAAATAGTTGTTCTTGCCAATAACTTAAGAACCGTTTGAGGGATAAACTTGAAACTTGGGTCATAGTGCATATATGAGGGTACAATAAACTTATTAGATTTTGGGGTCATGAGGTCAAAGGTCACAGGGTCTTGTGTACGTGAAAATGCGCTCTCGGTTCTTTGCGTAACTTATTAGACCGTTTTTAGGGATCAACTTCAAACTTGGATCATATTTAACATATGGGAGGACAATAACTTATCAGATTTTGGGGTCATAGCGTCAAAGTCACAGAGGTCATTGTGTACATGAAAATGGCTTGCTTCTCGCAATAAACTTAAAAAACCGTTTGACGGAATCAATTCAAACTTGGGTCATATGTGCATATGGACGGAACATAAACTGATAGAATTTAGAGTCATGAGGGTCAAAGTCAAAGCCACAGAGGACATTGCTGTACGTGAAAATGGCTTGTTCTTGCGATAACTTAAAAACAGTTTGATGATGAACATCAAACTTGGGTCATGTGTGCATATGGTAGGACATATGAATTTATTATATTTTGATGTCATGAAGTAAAAGCGTCAAGGTCACAGACGTCATTGTAATACATGAAAATGGCAACGTTCTTGCTGTAATTGCTGAACCGTTTTTGGATCAACTTCAAACTTGGTCCATGCTGGGAGGAAAGATTGAACTTGATTAGATTTTGAGGTCAGGAACATACAAAGGTCACTGTATTATGTAAATGAACTCGTTTGTGCAATTTTCTGAAGGACTCCTTGACAGATCAACTTAAAACATGTTTAATCCTTTTTAATTACATCAGTAGCCATCCTTCCTTGAGTTGGAAATAATTCTGATGATACAACTTAATAGAATTTGGGCGTCAATATCTCAAGATGTCATGGTATAAAATGGCAATGTAAAATACTCAACATTGCCGCATGCCTTTTTTTCTCGATGTGGCAATTACGGAGGGCATGCCTTCCGACCGTGCGCGGATCGAAGATTCATCTAGTATCATCTTACAGCTGGTATTTCCACTATAATGTCATCAAATTGTCAATGGTAGTTAAGGAAAATGGAAATAATTTGGGCTTCCAGTTAATAAGAAGCTCAATATTTCCATTTCTAATAGCACAATGAAAATAATCTAATATAAAAAAAGCCTTGTAAATTAATGTTACTGTGAAATTGCCCACAATATAATATATAATATTGACGCGCCTTTGGGAGACACCGCAAGATTATTTCCTAAACAAGTTCATATTGCCACGATTTCGAAGACGAGGAATATGGGTCTTGCTGGAGGGAAATATTATGTGGTATCCCCGAAAGTAAAGCAAGTCATGTATTATTATGTTGTTACCTGTTAACCTCACTTAGACCACATTTTAAAACAGAATGCAAATAAGTTACTTGCGTTTAAACTGGGTTATTTGTTGTGGGACTTTTTTTTTTCTTTTTTCTTCAGGATTCTGAGTTGAACCATTGTGACGTAATAAGTTTTCTTGCGTATCCATTGTCTTACTCTTTGTACCTTAACGCGCATTAGCTTACAGATACGCGTAGGACTCCGACCAGACAAAAATATTACATATTATGGACCGGAATTTTAGTACAGAGGCGCAATTAGGAAATTAACTAATTTTCGCGAGGAGGGTGTATGAATAATATCTTTTGTCGTACAACTGAGCCATTGTGACGTATTTTGTGTTGACTAAATCATTAATCATATATATATCTTGTCTCCAAAAGGCCTCATGCAGTGATAATCATTTATATTGCAAACGTGAATCGTGTAATACATCATGTTTGATGATATTTCACTCTATGAAATTTGCCAGCTCATTGTAATTTTTTTTATACTGGTGCAAAGCATATGAATCAAAGATGATAGTAGGTCTACTTCTCTACAGGGTACTTGGATGTAGCAGACAAGTCTTCTCTTCTAAGAGCCCGAAGACCATAAGCTTCACTGATAAGATTGTTCTTCTATACTACTCCATTGCAAATTTGTGAAAAATAAAACCACAGCAAAACTAACCCCTTATACAGTATCCTGATGTACCTCCTTGCGCTTTCTACATATATCACTAAACGTTTGATATCTTGTAGTGCAGTGAATTAATCTATCTTCTCTTCTGTACAGGGTCCTTCGGATGTAGCCCGACAAGTCTTCATCGAAAGATCTGAAAAACCATGAGGGTATTCAGGATATCAAGGAATGATAGTACGTCTGATCCCTTTCATTACCCGCTCTCACTCAGTCCCTCTCGGAACAAATAAATCTAATCTTCTCTTCTCTGCAGATCCTTGGATATTGCCAGATAATATTTTCCTTTCTGATTTCTACATGTATATTGCTTACAGGGTCCTTGGGATTAGCCAGACAAGTCTTCTTCATCCAAGACCTGAAAAACTATGAGCTTCAATGATAAGATGGGATTGTTCTTCTATGACTATTTCATTGCAAATTTGTGAAAATAAACCACCATGAAAGTAACACTTATACAGTATCCTGCATGTTCTCCCTGCTGCTTTGTACATATGTCACTAACCCCACTATAGCAGTGGACTAAATCCATCTTTCTTTTCTTTACAGGGTCCTTGGGAGTAGCCAGACAAGTCTTCTCATCTAAAGATCTGAAATCCATGAGCTTCAATGATAAGATGGGATTGTTCTTCTATGACTACTCATTGCAGGATCTTTGTGCAAGAGAACTATCTTCATGTTATACTGATGAAAGCAAGGTAAAGGAGATTTGACAAAAGTAAAGATGTGAAATTAGGCGGTGTTTACCAAATCATTCATAACTTAACAAACGACAGGTGATCAGTTATTGTGCTAAATGTGATATTGTAGCACCCAAGAACATGTTTCAGTCATTTGTAAACTCTATGAATGACTTGATGAAACACCCCCGATACATATAATGATATCACAAAGAAAACATTTTAGACATGGAATTGTCTTCATTATGATCAATTTGCGTGGAGTTGATGCAAGGTATAGAATATTGACATAAAAATTAAATTAAAAATAATCAGACCCATGTTATAATATCACAAAGAAAACAGTGGCACTCGGAATTGTAAGATCTAATTACATGTTTTGGTAAGGGATCTGTGGATGAAGGGTCATTGTTATCTGTCACCTCAAAATCACCAATAAGTATAGCTGTTGACTAATACCTGTGATGAAGTAATGATTCCTAAAATTTTACCTTCCAGTTTAAAAAGTTTTTTTTTTTTCTATTTTTTGAAAAGATCTTAAGTAATATTAATATAATACAGTCACACTATTCCTAAGTTTCACTGAGAGATTCATAGTGATTATTCATGTTTATGTTTGAGACTGACATTTAACGTCACCATCCAAAAGAGTGAATGGGATTCAAACCTGGGTTCAAACCGAGTCATTTTATAGGCTGATGCAGAGAGCTGACAATGAGTGTTACTGCTAAACCAACTCCCGATCCCTAATATAACATTTTCAAGAAGTTATTTAACTGTTCATTATTTTGTTTTGTTTGTTTTGTTTTTTTCAAGAGAGACATCAAGAAGCATTTAGACCTTGTGAGTAAAGCAGCTGACAGTATGTGTCAAGGTGACCTTGTGGAAAAAACAATCAGATCAAGAAGCTCATGGAACTACACAACACAGGTTCGTTCTCTTCATTCTTCTCATTTTTCTTTTTTTATTCATTCAGGTGCCATATCTGTAGACTTTGGCAATATTCCACATCTCTCTGTTTTTAGCTTTCTCTATTAGCTGTAAACCCTCTTTCTTTACTCCTCTATCTTCTATTAATTCAAGCTGTCCATCAGTGTTACTCTGCTCCTTCCTCTACTCCTTTTCCTTGAACTTTCCTGTTAGTGACAGATTATCTAAACCACCCTTACTTTTTAGGTCTCCCAAAAAATCTCAAACTGTCTTATTCTTATGTCACAAAAGAAGTTTCTGTTTTATATTAAGCTTTTCTTAACACTTCCTCATTGCTTATTCGATCAGACAATTTGACTTTAAGCAGTTTTACCTTTTGTAATGTTATTGAGTTTTGCAAAAATCTGAGGTGGGGGCCCTAAATGATGTCAGTTTCATGTGATATTACTGTAAAGATGAAGCACTGAAAAAATAATTTCCTAAGCATCATTACCTGGAAAACAATAAGTAAAAAATGTGCAAGTGACCGGAAGTACCAAATAATTTTCCTTCCATTGACTGAAGTGTTGTGTACCCAGGTGAAGGTTTTGCAAATGACGATAGTCAGTCAGATATATCTTCACAATCCATCGACTGTCTTTACATTTTTGGCTGTTTATTCATTATTTGAACACTACAAACAACAAACACTTAACATTTTTTAAAACCATGCCTCCTTTTGTGCCTTAATGAATGTCACATGTGCTGTTTTAAGAAAGTAGGCTAAATTCTTGTTTTCATCTTTCCTCCATGTAGGCTGTATTCGCCAGTGTAATCCCAGGTACGACCCTTCAAGGCTACATGGGAGGAATGATCAACTTCCCAAGCTGGCTCGAAAGAACTCAACAAGAGGAAAGAACTTCAGACTCTTACAAGAACTACAGATACAACATGAGAAAAAACGTAAGCAAATCATGATATGGTCTACTACCTTTAATTCAAACATGGATACCGACATCATTGCTCTCATTACGATGCAGTTCTTCCTTCATTGGCTTTGTCATAAGCATCCAATTATAACTGGAATGAATTATACTTACCAGTACACTACTGGATTTTTTCATAGTAATATGACAGATAAAAATTCTATAAGTCAGTTGGTTTTTGCTAATTAAATGCTTGATCCATTGGAACAAACCCATTTGACACAAATTCCTACGAACGCACCAATCAGGTTGACTAATATTCACAGACCTATCACAATTCAGCTCGGTTGTCCTTGTTTCCAATATGTTTTTCTCGGCTTCGTGTCATAATTCTACTAGAAACAGATAAGTGGGACAAAGAAGAAGTCACGATTGATGGATCAGGATAAGATCTCAATGGCATGTAGAGAACTCCTCAATTCATCAAATACAGTCTACTCCAGTTATAGTGAGGTACTCGGGAACAAAGCATATTCATTTTTGCAATATTCTCATCATACCAAACACTAAAGAAAGAGCTGAATATTTGCTTCGTGATAACGAGATATTGTTGTAGCCATGCTTGTTATAACAGGAGTAAACTGTAATTGGGGATTTTTATTGTTTTTCTGATTTAAATTGTTCAGGACATTCA
>CALNVZ010002974.1:46006922-46019602 GCA_940671915.1 Paracentrotus lividus
TGGGATTAGCTTCAGTACACTATAATACGTCAGGATCATAAATGTACACTAGTTGTTTAGAGTTCTACATAAACTTTTCTATTAGAGAGTCACATTAGTGTATATGTACTTTGAAACTGTACCTACTCAAAGTTTGTCTTTAATCTTTCTGGATACATGCTTGCTGGAATTCCCTTTTTGTCAAATGCTAGAATGGCGACACACCCCCTCTGCCCCTTCTAGTTTTTTTTTAAACCATCGTCAGCTTTCTTTCACTAATATGAGTTAACTGTCTTGAACATATTTTCATCTGTGACTTACTACTTTCCTATGATACTGGTCTTGGCTGTGATATCTTCCATTGCGTTATGAAAATAGTCAGTTGAAGACATGAGAAAATATATCATACCGAACAATTTCCGTCCCTGCGTTCTTTTTAGCTCTTCCACCAGGGCTTCATCTTTCCTGCGCTGAGTAGGAAGGAATCTGGCGAATATATGTATTCGCCATTTCCGTATTCTATAGTTAGTCGTTATTTTGTTCGGCGATGAGATTATGTCCATTCTGCTCCGCCCATAGCATCCTCAAGTTAACAAGTGAGCACTCTGGTTTGTCCTTGTATTTACGTAAAACACCAGCTTACCGTCTTCATTTCAGACCAGGACTTCTCTACAGGTCAGGTAGACCACATGGAAGATACTTTACACGTGCATTGAATCTCCTTTTCTCGTAGTATCATACAACCATCATGATTTGGAGACTCAGGCAGCGTTCTGATTGATATACATTAGTGTTTATTGCGTTTTCTCTGCTGTCCATTATTGTCCTCAATAGTGATATATTTTAGACTATTCTGCAGGCATGGAAGTCGGCACTGGACAGCCCGGCTGGGCGATGTGAATTACCGAATGATGAGAATGTCGCGTTTCACGACTCGGAGTGACCCTACGATCTATAGTATCCAGTTACATTAACAACGCTGATAATGAGATCTTGCCAACATTTACGATTTTCACGACTTTTGATTCTTATTCACTTTCAGTTATTCTATCTTTAAGCATCGAGAGAGATATTTATTTCAACTAGTACCTACTGGCATATTGGAATAGAAAATGTGTAGAGCAGATTACATTGCTTGTATGAATAAGAATATTATTATAAGCAAATTCTTACAGCTTTGTATTAGCTCCATTCTCACTATTACCTTACAACCAGTGTAAGCATGTGCATGACTAGGACAGATGAGCATCATACTCTCAATACTGTCACGATCCTGAATACTTGAAGACCAAAGCCCAACGTCCTAAGACAAGATTCATACATTCAATCATAGAGATCAACGCACTCTTTTAACAGTACTCTCACATTAGCATTTCTTCCTTTCTGTAGATCTGGTTGATGGTAGTAGTTTCCCCAAGCTTAGTAACAACAATGGAGTGCTTCTTGGCTCTTATCTTTATTGTCCGATCATTACGCACTGAGCAGACTTTTTATCAGTCATTTGGTTTAGATTTCGCATAGAACTACCAGTAACGTCTATATCTAGTTGCCTAGGCTTACATACAGGCCTCGTTTCCCAGTATCAGATTCCAAAATTTCTACAATAATTATCTTCATTGCCATTTACCAGTGAAAGAGATAATTTTGTGAGTTTTTTCTGGTATTTATCTCCTATAGTAGAATGTTCCTGGTTTCGTCGAATCACATTGGTCGAAGATTGAAGATTCAGAATTCTATGTCGCTGTGTTGTGTAATGATACAGGTGAAGGTCTAACTAAGGTCAACGCGACGAGTTGAAAACGCAAAACTAGGTGTGACGATAGACTAACTGTATGTTACCGTGACTGTATTGCAATTTGCGTATGTTAAATACCGGTCACGCATTAAAAAAATAAAAAAATAAGTTGTTAGACCAGCTTGAAGTTGTGAGACAAGATTTACCTATCGGATTCTGAGCTCCATACAATGTCGACAAAAACCAGAATTCCAAAAAGAATCCACAGAGAGCAATTCACCGAAGGGTATAAATCTTTGAGATCTCATAAGATGTATAAATTGAGTTTTTTAAAGCATACTTTTTGGCTGAGCTACAATATAAATATGCATCATGCCGAACTAATCCACGCACAAGTCTAGTCTTTTGTGACCCCCCTATCGTTAAGACATACTTTAAAGAGGTCAAACCACTGTTACATGAATTATCATCTGTATTGAAATTTCTCTTATTTAGTGTAAATTGCCTTTCTGGTAACATTAAACAAACAGTATTGAACAGTATAATGTACAAGATATTATTTCTTGGAAAGATGCAGTTCACGGTAAAGTATGTTCAGAAGAATTCCGGACAAGGGATAAACCAAAAGTAAAGAACAAAATATATATGAATCAGTGCTATTTTAATCTATCAAAATTGCATTTGAATTCCTGTACCAAGGTAATATTTTCACTGAAATTCAGACCAATGTAATTGATATATTACTAAAGAGTTACACGTTAATTCAGACATTTGTAATATCATGTCATGTTATAACAGAAAGATGAAAGACAGGATCCTCTTTAAAGAATACCTTAACCACACAAGAGACCAAAGTACTAAATATACCAATCTAGCGCAAGGTACTGCAATAAAGAAAGTGAGCTGTCATCCAACCTTCATCACATCATCCTCAGCGAGCAGCAGCAGCACCAGTCAGTCCGGGTCCAAATGTTTCAAAGCCTGTTGCAGGGAGTGGTAAACCTGCTGCAGATAGTGGCCGTTCTGAGACTGTACAGGAGTTCTTG
The DNA here is from genome assembly GCA_940671915.1 of Paracentrotus lividus. NCBI lineage: Eukaryota > Metazoa > Echinodermata > Echinoidea > Camarodonta > Echinidae > Paracentrotus > Paracentrotus lividus. Next base: position 46,009,683 of record CALNVZ010002974.1, read on the forward strand.
ATGTGGGTTGGATAAGTACACAACACTGTATAACAAAAATGAGACTATACATTAGGAACAATCAGTGAGAGATATTGTAATAATGCTAGAACCTACTTCAATGGCTCGACGAAGATGGAATGACAATACTATGGCATAACAATAAAGAGATAAAACGGCTAGTATTTAGTTCAATTGAATGATTTTATTCACGTTTTATGAAAGCATCAGGTTATTGAATATTTTAACTACACCTCGGTAATTAAATGTTAAAAGAATGGGTAAACGTGTACAATGAGCACCTAACAGACAGCCACATTATTATGAAATAAAGAACTCAAAAACATGTGCTCCAATACGGATGAACACGACATTTGCTATCCTGCCGACAATTGTTCACGGGCTTTATGTCAGTCAACTAAGATATGGGAAGGGTTTTAGGTTGTAATAGGGAAGTTTATTATAGGTATTGGGTTTAGGTTTAGGGGTGAGGTAATATAGTGATAAAGATCCTGAGATGTTGAGGTTAGCTCATTTATTACGATTAGTAGTATGGATCTTTAATTAGCGGTAAGGCAATTGTATCCGCGAAGAAGCAATAATGTCATGGAGAATCCTTCCAACCACCCCCACACAAACCGATATCATAATAAACAAATAAAAAATAGACAAAAAAATCGAAAAGCCCAAGTAGCCAATTTACAACAATTATTATTTAAAGGAGTGTGATGTTAAGCTCAAATATCATATGGATTGAGCTTTGAATTAACAATTGGACTGAGGTAGAAAATTAATCTTTTAAAATCTGTAAAAAGCACCTATAATTATTGGCACTTGTCTCGAAGACATCGCTATCGGGTGTTGACATGAAATAATTCTGTCTGATAATAGCCGGAAATTAACATTGACAAGGTATTATCACAAATTCTGCAAGTAGAATAACAAATGTTATAATTTTGCTTAAAATTCCAGCTAAAATCAACAGGGATGATGGTTTCTTCATTCAAAGCTCTATTCACTTAAATGGATCACCAAATGTGGTAGGCAAGACAACCTACAGCTACATTTATACTTGTGTAGACAGGTCTGTTTAACATCCTGAACAAAAACCTGATTATATCAATAAAGTCGTTTACATAACTTAGTTGAAATACCCCATATAAAGTAGATAAAAAATGGAGAATATCATAATAGCAGCCAGGAAAAAAGATAAATTGAATGGATTAGACATTGGATATGATAATATTTGTTTTTTCACTTCTCAAAAATTGATTTGTGGCAACAAGGTTTCATTTTTAACAAAGGATACTTGGGGGTACTATAATAAAATCAGGTTTAAAATCCCAAACTGGTTCCAAGATATTTTCTGACATTATTTTTCAGTTCGAACATGTATCTTATTCACTGGGTTGCAAGCCATAAAAAATTGTATTTACTATATCAAACTTATCCCGGCAAGGCCTTGTACATCAATACACGTATTAATAATATCATATTGTGTAGGGCCCGCTGGGAGAACAGTTATCAGAACTGAAGTGGCTACCCTGGGTGAATAACATGATATTATTATTATTATTATTATTTCTTTTGCCCAGGAACTTGGCTTCTCGTACATTGAGCAGAATGCGAGTGATTCTCGAGGAAAGAAGAGCCTTCAAGGAGGTATCTCAGAATCATTAGACAACCAGTCCATCAGTGATATGTTCAAGAAAGGTGGTGCCAAGAAGAATGAAAGCTATAAACATTGTCTTATCATGGATGAAGTGGACGGTGTGGCGGGAAATGAAGATAGAGGAGGAATTCAGGTAAGATATTGACAGAATTTACTGACAGAATGAGTATGTGGGGCTGATACAATAAAGTGAATAGCTTGTAGAATCATTGGACAACCAATCCATCAGTGATATGTTCAAGAGAAGTGGTGCTAAGAAGAATGAAAGCTATAAACATTGTCTGATCATGGATGAAGTGGACGGTGTGGTGGGAAATGAAGATAGAGGAGGAATTCAGGTAAGACAAGATTCATTAGCAGGACAGTAGAAGGACTATGTGGGGCTGATGTAATAGACAGGATTCATTAACAGAAGAATGATATGTGAAAAGAAGAATATTAATTATTTCACCTTTTCATTGGATGTATCCTTAAATCTATGTTAATAGATCCATTCTTTCATTAACAACCCAATGAGATTTTATTTATAAAAAATTAATGAAATCTCATTTTGTTATGGATAATAATAAAAATTTATGGAGTTTATAATGAGAGAGCACCTCACAAGTAACTCCACAAAATAAAAACTTTAGATTCAGTTTAGTTAATAATTTTTTATTTTTTATCCGTAGTAATGACATGGTTTGATAATATTTTTCATGAAACTTCTGACTCTGATTTTAATTCTGATTTGAACATACAGGAGCTAATACAGATGATCAAGACTACAAGAACACCCATCATTTGTATCTGCAACGATCGTAGCCATCCTAAGATTAGATCGCTAGTCAACTATTGCTTTGATCTTAGATTCCAGAGACCAAGGGTTCCACAGATAAAGGTAACGGTCATGTTGCCGTATTGGTAACGGTATCACATTGTATTTAGCATCAGAACTACCATCAACAATAACATAATCATCTTCATCATCATCAACATCATCATCGTCGTCATTATCTTTGTCGTTGTCATCACGACCAACTTCTTCATCAATATTGTTATCATTAGAGTTATCATAAATATTTTCGTCATCATTATCATCATCTTGTTTAATCCTAATAGCACCAGGTTATTGCTGAACATGATATCACTGGAGATATAAGTATTAAAATAACTTATAACTAGAGGTACCCCAACTCTCTCCTGTGATTAAATTTCAACCTGTTTATAAAAAGTAAAAGAGGAGAAGGAATACAAATCCCATCTCAAATTTCTTTAAATTACGCTTTCTACAATCAATACATTTTTTTAAAGTAAAGAGACATCAATTTCTATAGGGTACTCATTTGTCTTGCAGTGCACTGTGGTCATCAAGGAAATTTGTGATTACTTTTAGAAAAAGTTTTTACCAGCTTACAAGTTATATACACGACCTTTGAGCAATTCTCTATCAAGTGATGGAGACTATCTGAAAATGCAGTCTATTATATATAGTAACTTGTGTATCTAACTTGGAAACGTGTGAACACTTTTTGCGATAATGACCAGAAATTTCCAAGTAAACTAGTGATCACTTCTTGCAAACTTTCTGATTGACCACGGTACATTGTGAGAGAAATGAAAACCCTCTGGTGATTATTGTTAATTCGTAATGATCAACTTATTTAGTCTTCAAACAGGTGTTGTTTTATTTGTCCTTCAGGCGGCCATGTTGTCGATAGCATTCAAAGAAGGATTATCTGTTCCACCTGCTGCTCTAGATGGTATGATCATGGCTGCAAACCAAGATGTCAGACAGGTTAGATTCCACCCTCACCTTTGACCCTTGACCTTTGACCTAAACAGCATTTATTTTATGTAGTAAAGCTTTTTTAGTTAAGAGCAAAATTATATATGTATAATAATATTTGCAAATTGATTAGAACCAATCAAGTCCTTATGGAATGCACTTCATTGCATCAAAAAGTTTTCACTTGAAGAAATGAAATAATGGACGTTTCAAATGTTCAAATTAATCAAGATTATTATATGTTGCGATAAGCACATCTTTCATATTGACCCTTCACTAAGCTTAATCGCATTACAGTTATTTGGGATGAAATATTAGAAATGAATCTATGGTTTTCAGGACAATGGTTTTTTAAACCATTTTTTTGTGTAATTTGATGCCAATACAGTTGGTTTGTAGACAAGTTTGTTGTTATATGCCTCTTATATTGACAGGTTTACAATTACTTGTAAGTCATCAGGACATTATGCCAGGATATCTACCCCAGAAATAAAGTTAGGATTAGGTGATAGTGTTAAAAGGATGGGGGGGGTAAACTTTATTCCCAGGGAGTAAGTTTGTCTGAGAAACATACAGAGAGAAGTATAAAATAACTTTTCTGTTGCTATTTGTAATTTGTATAGTGATTACTATAACCTGAGCTCAGTTGTGGAGTCAGGAACGAGAAGAGAGTGATGCTGAACATATTGAGATAGATGCAAGAAATTTGCTACGAAAATTCCTCAAAATAGTTGAAGTATGAAGATGTGGTAGTATCTATTTTAAGCTCAGTTTCTTTGTAATAATTGTATTATTTGCTTCATACTTTGTGGCCTTAGAAAGATCTAGAAATTGTAACCTTATTTTTATGCCTCTGCCACCGAAGGTCGACGTGCCGGATTGCATTAGTGTTTCGGGTTGTCCTCCGTCCGTACGTCCGCCCAGTTTTCTTCTCGCGATAACTTAAGAACCGTGACGGATCACTTTCAAAACTTGGATCATGATGGCATATAATGGTAGGACAATGATCGATTTAGACTTATGGGTCATTAGGTCCAAAGGTCAAATTTCACCGAGGTCATTTGTATGCATTGAAATGGCCGGTTTTTTCGCCTATAACTTAAAAAAACCGTTGACTGGCAGTCAACTTCAAACTTGTAGGTATGTGCCTATGGGAGGGGAATGAACTGATTTAGATTTTAGCCGGTCATGGTCAAAGGTGCAAAGGTCCTAAGATGTCAATTGTATACATTTGAAAAATTGTTCGTTCTTCCGCAATAACTTAAGAACTGAGTGAGGGTCAACTTCAAACTTGGTAATGATGGGCATATGGGAGGGCACATAAACTAATATGTAGTTTGTCGGTAAAGGTTCTAAAGTATCACAGCAGTCATGCGTGCTATACATCGAAAATATTTCTTGCTGATAAGCTTAAAGAACCGTTTAGAGGGATTATAAACTTAAACTTGGGTTCATATGTGCATATTATGAGGGTCAATAAACTTATTAGATTTTTGGGGGGTCATGAGGTCAATAAAGAGTCCACAAGGTCATTGTGTATCGTGAAATATGCCTTCTCGTTCTTGCGATAACTAAGACCGTTGTTTTAAGGGAATTCAAGCTTCCAAACTCTTGGATCTATTTACAGTACTGGAGGGACAATGAACTTAATCTCAGATTATGTTTGGTCATGAGGTCAAAAAGTCACATAGGTGTCATTGTGAATACTAATGATAATGGCTTTGTTAACTCGCAACAATAAACTTTAAAGTAAACCGGGTATTGAACGGATTCAATTCTAATAACTTAGAGGATACATAATATCGATGCATATTGTCGAGGACAATTTAAAACTGATTAGAATTTAGAGTCATGAGGTCAAAGTTCAAAGGCCACAGAGGAACTTGTGTACGTGAATGGCTTGTTCTTGCCGATAACTTAAGAACAGTGTTGGATGACATCAAACTTGGGTCATGGTGCATATGGTTAGGACGTATCAGGACAATTACCCCCGCGACAATTACCCCCGACAACTACCCCGCCGCCGACAATTACCCCCAGGGACAATACCCCCCCGGACAATTATCCCCCGGACAATTACCACCCTGAGGACAATTACCCCCCAGGAGGACAATTACCCCCGGACAATTACCCCCCGGCCAATACCCCCCGAGGACCAATTACCCCCCGCGGACCCAATTACCCCCCGGACAATTACCCCCCAGACAATTACCCCCCAGACAATTACCCCCCAGACATAACCCCCCGGGGGGACCCAAACTTTTACCCCCAAAAAGACAAATACCCCCCCCCCCGGACAATTACCCCCCAGACAATTACCCCTGAGGACATACCCCCGAGGACAATTAACCCACGAAACCAATTTACCACAAGGGAAATACCCCCCGAGGACAATTTACCCCGCGACCAATTACCCCCGAGGACATTTACCCGGACAGTACCCCCCCCCCCTTCCACGGCAATTTGATGTTGGAATCAAGCCGGCGCCCATTGTTGACGTCTGCTGGTCGCTATTGTTTTCGATTATTTTCTACTTGATCTTATCTTAAATGGCCTCTTTCCTTTCTCTTTTATATTTATCTTTCTCCTATTTCTCATATCTCCTGCCTCTCTCTCTCTCTCCTCTCTCACACCACACACTTTCTTATTTTCCTTTTTTTTTTTCTTTTTTTCTTCCTTTCCTTTAATAATACTTTAATAATAAATCCAATATTAAAGCATTTATAATCGCGCCGACTAATCTAGTAAACTATTCAGCTGGCGCAGCTAATATTATTACCCGGTATAAGCCATAGCTGCCCTTATAAAGGGCGCTTTAGCCCATCGAGGAATCTTCCTACGGTACCCATTTACCCTTACTAGGTCCAAGTCTGGCAATGCAGATTAATATCTTGCCAAGCCACATTAGTGGAAATGGACGGATCGAACCGCGTACTTGTGATCGTCAGTCCGCACCACTATCCATTCGACCACACCACCTCACCCAACTCCTTCCCCTTTTTTGTTTTGTTTAGCGGCGCCTTCTGCGCCATGAAAAAATGGGGAGGGGGCGCTTGCACCCAAGCCCCCTTTTGGATACACATTATATGCATCAGAAAATATGTAAAACTGGCCCTCATATTCCCAACGGATAGATTCAGCAAAATACGATGGTCCTTAAAACCATGGTTTACTATTGGCGGTCATCGCCGGGCCATAAACGAATATCTTATGTTATGATATTATAATTTTACGATTAACCTATTTTTTACATAAATTGATATTAAGCTTTAGTTATATTTTCACTTAATTTGTTATTATGGAGTTATTAATTATTGACCTTTATTGCCGCCTTAGAAACCATGGGTTCGACCAAGGTTTATCCTTTTTTCGTGAAATTAAACACAAAATAATTAAAAATATATCAGTTGGAATCAGAGCTGAATCGCAGAATTCAACTGGTGTTGATTATTATGTGTATTTGTGTCCTTTCATATGTTCCAAATTGTTTTACTATGAAAAAATAAAAGGTAATATGAGGCCCGATTTACATATTTCTGATGCATCATATGAGTATCCAAACGGGGGGGGGCTTGGGGCTCCAGCCCCCCCCCAATTTTTTTCATGCGCAGGATGGTGAGAGGGGGGAGGAGGAAAAAAGCAAGGAAAAAGAAGAAGTGAGAGAGAGCAAGGAGAAGAGATAATATGAAGAGAAAGAGATATTCATTATGATTAAAAATAAGTAGAAAATAATTAAAAAAACCTGCGGACACCAGTTCGAGACCCACAATTGGGCGGCTGATTCCAACATCAATGCCTTGAGGGGCGGTAATGTCGTCGGCCGGTTAGTTGATCGGTTGTAACTCTCCGAGGGGTAATTGTCCGGGGGGGTAATTGTCCTCGGGGGGGGGGGTAATTGTCCTTGGATGGGTACTACCTTGATACCGAGGGGGTTGTCCGGGGTGCGGGTAATTGTCCTAGGGGTAATTGTGCGGGGGTAATTGTCGGGTCGAGTAAATGTCCAGGGGTAATTGTCCGGTGGTGGTAATGTCCTGGGGTTTAATTGTCCAGGGGGTAATTGTTTCTCGGGGTGGTAAATTGTCGGGGGGTAATTGTCCGGTACGCGGATTGTCCGGGGGGGAATTGTCCGGGGGTAATTGCCTAGGGCTTGCGTGTAATTGTCCGGGGGGTAATGTCCGGGGGGTAATTGTCCTCGGGGTTGTTACCGATTGTCCTCGGGTAATTGTCCGGGGGGTAATTGTCCGGGGGGTAATTGTCCTCGGAAGTAATTGTCCGGGGGGTAATTGTCCGGGGGAAGTAATTGTCAGGTCCGCTCAAGGTTAACTTGTCAGAACCGGTAGGGACAATGAATTTGATTATATTTGAGGCATGAATGTAAAAGTCAAGGGTCACATGACCGTACAGTATACATGAAAATGACACGTTCTTGCTGTAATTCTGAACCGTCTTTATTGGATCACTTCAAACTTGGGTCATGTGGGAGGAAAGATGAACTGATTAGATTTTTGAAGGTCAGACAGTCAATCAGGTCACTAGTTATCTTATGCTAAATGACTGTTTGTGCAACCTTTCTAAACTACATATATTCAACTTAACATGTTTGTACAATCTTTTTAACTATCTCCTACTCTTCCTCGTTGGAAATAATTTCTTGATGAACATACTAAATCTAATCTCATAAGATGTCATGGTATTAATCAATGATGGTAAAATATCAACTCATTGCGCATGCCTTTTTTCCGAGTGGCAATACGGAGGCATGCCTTCGCGACCGGTGCGCGTCTGAAGAGTTCATCTAGTATCATCTTTAGCTGGATTTTCCACTATATGTCATCTTGTCTATGGTAGTAGAAAGATGCCTAAAAAGAAGTCTCAAATATTTCCATTCATATAGCTACAATGAAGAATAATCCTAATATGAACACCCCTATAATGTACAAAGCAGCAATATATATATATAAAACCCTTGTGGAGGACACCGCAGATATTTCCTAAACAAGTCTCATATTGCACGATTCCCGAAGACGAGGGCTATATTGTCTTGTGAGGGGAATATATGTGGTATTCTCCCGAAAGTGAAATGCCTCAATGTTATTATTATTGTTGTTACTGTGTAACCTCACAGCGCACATTTAAAACAGAATTGAGTAATTTACTTGGTTAAACTGGGGGATTTGTTGTGGTACTTTTTCTCCTGACATGTGACTATTCCCCCCCCTTAACGCCTTTCCTTCGACAGTCACCAACAAAACCGTTAGTACCGAGCCGCAATAGGAATTAACTAATTTTGCCGGATGTATGAACCTTATGGATCTGTGTCGTACAACCTGAGCCACTGTATGTTAATTGTGGTGACTAAATCATTATTCAATATATCTCTCCAAAGGTCCGCACATAAGGCATAACCACTGATTCGATAGCCTTGTTGATGAATTTCACTCTATGAATGGCCGTCATTGTATTTTTATACTGTGCAAAGCATATAATCAAAGCATGATAGTAGTCACTTCTCTAACAACTATGACACCTCCTAAAAATCAAGCCAATACCACTGTATATGTCTTCTATGACTTACTCCATGCGCAATTTGTGAAAGAAAACCACAGGCAAAACTAACCCTTATACAGTATCCTGCCATGTACCTCCTTGCGGCTCTTTTACATAGACCAAACGTTTGATATCTTGTAGCCCCTGCAGTGAATTAATCGTAATTTTCTTCTTTGTCTGTACAGGTCCTTGGGATGTAGCCGACAAAGTTCTCATCAATATCTAAAACCATTGAGGGTATTCAGGATATCAAGGAACGTGACCTAGTACGTCTGATCCCTGTTTCATTACCCCCCCCACTCTGAACAAATAAATTGATCTTACTCTTCTCTGCAGATCCTTGGATATTGCCAATAAAATCTCCTCACACAAGATAGGCTTAACTGGCGGTCCTGGATGTAAGCAGATCAAGTCTTCTCATCCAAGACCTGAAAACATGAGCTCAATGAAAGAAGGAGTCTCTATGACTATTTCATGCCAAATTTGTGAAAATAAAACCACCTTGAGACCACTCTATCAGTATCCTGCATGTCCTCCCTTGCTTTGTACATATGTCACTACCCTCAGCCCTATAGCAGTGACTAAATCCATCTCCTTTACAGGGTCCTTGGATTGTAGCCGACAGTCTTCTCATCTAAAGATCTGAAATCCATGAGCTTCAATTGATAAGATGGGATTTCTTCTATGACTACTCCCATGCAGGTACTCTTGTGAAATACACATATACTGTAAAGCAGAAAGGAGATTGACAAAGTTAAAGATGTGGAATTAGGGCGGTGTTACCATCATTTCATAACTTAACAAACGACAGGTGATCAGTATTGTGCTAATGATATGACACAAGAACCAGTCAGAACTCTAGAAACGATAATCCCCACCTATAACCATAAACAATGTGTAGACATACTATTATGATCAATTGCGTGGAGTTGATGCAAGGTAGAAATATTGACA
>CALNVZ010002974.1:46023363-46053826 GCA_940671915.1 Paracentrotus lividus
GACGTTTGCCATTTTCTTCTAATGTAAAATTAATTTTCGACTTAGATCTGTATATGCGATCTGTATTTAGTTACCTCTAATTGAGAGCTTCTTAGCTAACTTGTCAGCTTTTTCATTTCTCTTGATACCTGTATGGCTCGGTATCCATTGCGAAAACCACCTTTTTGCATAGTACATCAAGTTTATATAGAGATTCTAGTAACTGTACAACAAAGGGTGTTTAAGGTTCTGCACTGCAAAGCCAATAAACTAGATATAATCTGTAAAAATACACAATATGATACGTTATTGAATGATAAAGGCGTGCCGGGGAAGTTGATATAGTAAATACAATTTTTTTATGGCTTGCACCCAGTGAATAAGATCACATGTTCGATCTGAAAAATAAGTCAGAAAATATCTTGGAACCAGTGGGATTTAAACCTGATATGTTATTATTACCCCAAGCTCCTTATTAAAATGAAACCTTTGTTGCCACAAATCAATTTTGATTGAAGGAGAAACAAATATGTATCATATCAATGTCTAATCATTCAATTTTTTTTTCCTGTGCTTGCAATAAGTGTTCTCCATTTTTTCATCTCTTATATAGGGTATTCAACAAGTTATAAAGCGACCTTTATTGAACAGGTTTGTTCAGGATGTTGTAATACAGACCTGGCACACAAGGGTAGCTGTAGTTGTCTTGCCTACACCAGGTGGACCAGAGAGAAGAGCAGCTTTGAATGAAAAACCATCATCCCTGTTGAATTTAGCTGGAACAGAAAATAAAAACATTTGTTATTCTACTGCAGAATTGAATCCTGTATGAATGGCATTATCTGACAGAAGTATTTCAGTCAACACCCTATTAGCAGATGCTTCGAGACAAGTATCAATAATTTAGTGCTTTTACAGATTTTAAAGAATAATTTCTACCTCAGTCAATGTTAACAAGGTCACCATATAAATTTGAGCTTCACACACCTAAAAAATATTGACACTTGGAGCTTTTTTTTTTTTAAGGTTTGGAGCAAATGTTTTGGAAGTATGTTGTTTGTAATAATAATGGTGGCTTCTTGTATAGTGCTCAGTGACACTCCTGTCTCTTTAACATTATACATAACCTGACTGCTTTACAAAAAGTCCTGCATGAACAACCTACCTTTTTCTTTATTGTTGCCATAGTTATTATCATTCCATCTTCTGAGCCAGTTAAGTAGTTTTTTTGCATTACTCCTATCTCCCTGTTGTCCAATGATGCTCTTAGTGTTCACAGGTTTGTACTTGTCAACCCACATCAGACTCCCTGCAGCAGGACGGCCACTATCTGCAGCAGGTTTACCACTCCCTGCAACAGGCTTTGAACTTTGACCTGACTGACTGGATGCTGCTGATGAAGGTTTAGATGAGAGCTCCTTCTTTATTGCAGTATCTTTGGCGAATGGTTTAGTACTTTGTGTCTCTGGCTTGGGTATCGGTTTTTGAGGCGTCCTGTCTTCCTCTTTCTGTTATAGGGCAATTCCAAGAAAAACAGGACATGGAGCTGAAAATTTAATGTGGTGCTGTGCCTTTGAAAATGCAAATTAGGATCTGAAATTACCAAAAAAGGCTTCTTTATAATACAACCAGTCATTTAAGTTAAAAAATTGTGCGATTCAGTTTTCTTGCGCTGAATACTTGATCAAACCCAAATTTGCACATATGGGACTATGGTGCTTTAAATGCCTCTTATTCTTAAATTTAGTCACTTTTTGCTGATTTTTTTGGCTTAATGTAATCATCATGGACTTCTCTAACAAACTTTGATATTAATATTTCTTGATGATGCATTTCTCCTCACGAAAAAGACCAAGAAACCAGATGTCACTCCGTAACCGTTACTCCGTAACCGGACACGGGTTCAAGTTTTCAGTCATAATTAACAAAATATTCAATCAATTTTCTTATGCAAGGTGGCATATTATACCTAGAATAACATAGAATCCAATCAATAACTCAAAATTGTGATAGCCATTTAAAGTTCACAGAGTTTAGGCAAAATGTTTTCTGCTCAAATATGCATGTCCATTTCGCGTCACTCCGTATCCATGTTTAGGAATATTCATATCTCATTAATTATTGGACCACTACAAAAAAAAATTAATTATAATTTTGAAAAGAGGGTACTCTCAGCTTTTGTCATGAACCATTTCTTTGTACATAAAGATTAAAGTATGGATGATAAATTTGATTAAATGCTGAAATGTTGCTTCTGAATGTCACTCTGTTACCTTGGAACTGCCCTATACAAACATGAATGAATTACACATGTCTCTGATTCTGAACAGGGTTCTCTTTAGTAATTTGTTTATTATTGGTCAGAGTGGGGTGACAAACGGCCTTGAATCAGACCAAGTCAAAGCAGTCTCATGCAATGACATATTTGTTCCCCTGGTTAGGGAAATATATATTTGACCCCCCCCCCCAAAGAGAATCATGAATACCAGAGTTTCCAATGGAATTCTTGAAATATAACAAGGTTGAATACTATAAACAGTATATGGTATCCAATTGATTCCTCCAGAAAGCAACATTCCCAGACTCTAAAATGATAATAAAATTCCAAACTGCATTCATGGGGCAGCATTCCCCTAATTCTTTTCACATTTCATAAGCATTCATTATACTTACATTAATCATGATCTTTTTTTTTTCTATTTTACAGTAGGCTACACATGTGCAAATTACAAGCAGAGATAAGAATTCCAAATTTGACCTTGAACACGTTTCTTAAAATAAGGGTCAAAAAGACAGACAGATGCACTCAAAACTGCATTACTGGAGGGGAATTTTATCAAAAGTTCTTGTCTTACAATTTGTTAGATCTGACATTTTTACTTGATTTTAATTGGCTGAGAAGAATTGTGATTATGGTAACTGTTGGATAAAACAGGACTTCAGCAGAGCTTTTCACAAAAGGACTCATCAGACGTTTTATCTGACGAGTCTTTTTGTGAAAAGTTCCGCTGAATCATGTTAGATAATGAAATATGTTCATCTTACCTTTGTCTTCTGCTGTGGTGCCTGACCTTTACCCTTTGAACCTCCTTTGCCTGGTCTGGTTTCTATCATTTCATACAGTTCTTCCTCTTGAATCTGTTTGGTTCTGAATTCTTGGGCCTGTTTTGGGATGAGATTAGTTGATTTAGATAATAACATCATTCTCCAATTATCAACATTAAATGATTGATGCTGTGGACACAACGCATTGGTGTCCAACGCATCAATCATTTAGTAGGGAATCATATAGCATCGGAGAACCACAACTATCAAAATACATTATCAAATTTTAATAGATCATCTGGCAATTTTTTTGTTTAGTAAAGAGAACAGAAACTTCAAAGAATACAGAATTCCTGATCTACCATCAATTTCATTATTACCCTTTTTAAACACCTGCTCTATTATTTATCATAAACGGAAAATAACTTTGATTTTTCAGTAAAGTTACCTTCAGTTAAACATTCTGATGATTACTGTCATTGCAAAATTTGGTTTGAATTTTACATTGCTCACACTGACCTTTGCGACCTTAGACTCTCCCGGTTCTCGACCAATCACAAGGTGCGTTGTCTTCTTGCTGATACTCCCTGTGAGACGACCGCCATGCTTCTCAATCATTGATTTGAGCTGATCTTTGTCAAAGAACTCTATTACTCCAGTCATTACAAATACTAAACCATTCAGACATCCATCAGCACCCTAATTAATCAAATGAAATAAACAGCAAGATAAATATATAATCAAATACAGAAAGCTGTCGAGTGGATAAGTCGGGGGACTTACGATCACAAGGTATGCGGTTCGAATCCCGTCCATACCACTAACATCCTTCGGCAAGGTGTCAACCTACAAATTTGCCGTACTTGACCCAAGTGAGGTGAATGGGTACCGGTAGGAAGAAATTCCCTGAATGCTGTGAGCGCCTTTCGGGGTAGCCTAGCTAAGCCGGGTAATAATAATATGATAATGCGCCTTGAGCACTCTACAGAGTGGATACGTGCGCAATACAAATCACATAATTATTATTATTATTATTATTCTGTATACCCTTTTATCTTAATTTAATCTGAATTTAACAATTCTAATATTTCCTATTTGTTATTCTTTCTTAAAACAATTAAGATATCAAGTTCAGCACACAACCTATAAATATGATATTTGTTAAAAATGTTTAAAACAGGGTAGAAATTATATCTGTAAAGTGCTTCGAGACATAGTAGAACTATGTATTTTGCACTTATATAAATCCAGAACATTATCACTATTTAAATAATCCTTGTGCCACTGTCACACATGGCCAGATGGCCCAATGTACAAGAAATGGATCCTCTTTTTTTCTGGAGCTGTCCCACTTAACGAATGTCTAAGTTTGTTATCAGTTGATATCCAGGAATAGATGATTCATGCCTGTTTTATTATTTTGGTATATGTGCATTATCATGAGTTGTCTGTCAAAGTGACCACAATATACTGTGTATGCACAAATTTTGCCAAGAAGACACGTTACCAACCTGTGGTTCCTCTCTAGCGCCTAATGATCTTGGTCCCTCCCGATTGAGGTAGCTCCTGTACCCCGCATTACCCCTCTTCTTCTCACCAGGGGGGCTAACACCAGGGGGACTGGTAGTAGTGGTCTTTGCCTCTCCTTTCTTCTTGGGAGGGGATGTTATCTCCAGTTTGCCTTTGATGTGTGTCCTTGTAGGTGCAGCTTTGACTGGAGCAGACTTTGTGGGAGTTGATCTTGTCACCCTCTTCGGAGGACTTGCAATCTTTTCCTCTTTAATCTAGCAAAAAATAAAACATTATAATCCATCTTGATATTACAAGAATAATATCAAAGTTAAAGCATTGGAATACGCCCACTCAAAAACTTCTTCCAAAATTCAAAGAATACGGTTAAACTAAACATTGACTGCTTACAATATTATTTTAATCAATATTTATATTATATACAAGTATATATTTCAAACAGAACATATTCAGTGCATCTCCGGAAAATAGGTAGATTAACCAAAAGAGATAATAAATAAAATTCTTGCCAGATGAATCTCTAATTTAATCACACAACCATCAGAGGGAAGGTCAATGTGAAGGTAGAATCATGTCTTAGGTCGTGTGTTATGAAGTCGCCACCCAAATTGGGTGGTGATGTTACGCTTTTTGCTATTTTTCAGCATTTATTTGTCATTTTTTTTAAAACTAAGAAAGTTGAAGTAACAAATTTGATCTCATTTTGAAGTTATGTTAGTGTGCTAGCTCCCTGTGAAGTTTCATTGTTCTAGGTAACATTCTGGTGGAGTTACAATGGTTTAAGTTTGGGACAGTAGGGGTGGTGCTGGAAGCGGCGCCGCCTGTACAAAGTCAATGGGAAATTTTACATTTTGTGGTTGATTTGGGGAAACTTGAATTTCTCTGCCAAATTTTGGCTTATGACTGTAAATTTGGTACCAAACTGAAGCTTATAAACTGCTTTATACCATGAAATCACTGAACAATAGGTTTCATGTTACAATAGTACCCATGAAGACTCAACAATCGTTATTTTACCTAAAAAGGCAATGCCTCCTGTACAAAGTCATTAGGAATTAGAGATATTGTAGTACCTTTGGGAAAACTGCAATATCTCTGCCAAATTTCAGCCTATGATTGTGAATCTAGCACCAAATTGAAGCTTAGAAACTGCTTTATACTATCATATCACTTTAACAATATGTTTGATGGTGCAACAGTACTTGGCAGGACTCAACCCCTCATGAATTTGAAAAAAAGCTATAATATCAGGGCTAAATTTCAGATCGTTACATTTTTCATTCTCAATTTGTAAACCAAAATGAATTATACCTTGTTTGAAAGGTCTTATCATTCTCAACCAGAATATATTATTAATATTTGGGTGATTATAGATGACTTAACGATAAAAACAATGAAAATTAAAACAAATCTAAATTTCCTGATTTTTTTCCTAATAACTTTTTTATCTTGCACCTGGTATAATTTTTCAATACAGATTTAGATTCCTTGAGGAATTTCCTTTCAAAAAATGTATAGTTTTGATATATTAGGGTGTATACTTTTCGAGATAGTGAAAAGTCAAATTGGCATGTAACGCAAAAGGCGACGAACTTATAACACACGGCCCTTAACCCTAATCAGGCCGGGCTTTTTTGGCTGTCCTATGGCCGGGGGGGGGGGGGGTTGAATCAACCCCCCCCCCTGAGATCTCGGCCACCGATCGCGCGAACACCGCGAAATTTTGCACAATGATAGTGTGCAATGTAATCTACAAGATAGCATCGTTAATTTTCCTGAAATAATGTTATTTTATTTTATATCAATTAATTATGTTAATTTATGCATAATTTATTCTTTTTGCTCTAAGTTACTAAATAAAGCTCCTAGAATGCTAAAATTTGGTCTAAATATTCTTTGTACCATTCCCAACAATTGTAGTTGAAAAAAAATTCGGTATCAAAATTATTTTCTTATGTATTTTATTGTTTTACGAATTTCTTATGTATTTCTTTGTTTTTCGACCTTTTGTTTTTCTTTGTTTTTGGGTCAAAATTGATTGCATAATCTTTTTGAAGCATAATTATGCTAAAATAAATTGATTTTAGCCAGTGAAAGTGAAAATAATCATATGATTATGAATTACATGAGAAAAATCTATTTTCATTGACTTTGTACACAAAATCATGTTTTTGAGCGGTTTTCGGTCTGACGGATATTTTTGAAAATCGTGCAGCGTCGTCACCGTATGCCCGATTTTCGCGAAAACGATTTCAAAAGATGCGCAAGACTTGAAAGTAAAAAGTCATTGAGCGGCACGGTCAAAAAATTTCGCGCGGCGGCATGGTCACGGAAAATGTCGAGGGGGGGGTTGATTCAACCCCCCCCCCCCGGCCTGATTAGGGTTAATATATACCTCCTATCATATCGTTCCCATAAAAGACAAGTATATCATTTAAGCCTTTCACCAAGATATATATTGTTCACTTGATTGTTAAAGATCACTACAGTCCACTCCCATTAAAACAAGATTTCATTATAACAAGATGATTCTGGTACTAATTTCAAGCATGTGCCCACGTGTATGGCTTTCCAATTGTATATTTGATTTAACAATGAAGCAATAGGGTTTTTCCCAAGGGAGTTGACTGTATGACATTCTGTAAATTTCAAGTAACATGATTACTCACTCTACTCTGTTGCCTGCCTCCTGATGGTGTATCCTCAATGATAGGTTCAGTTGACCGAGGTCTATCCCTCTGCTTCTCACGATCTGGGGTGTCTGGAACAAGACTACCTGCCTTCACTTTGGCTGCTAGTTTACTTGCTAGACCTTTACCCTTGGCTGCAAAAAACAATTGATAGGAAATTATAAGGCTTAGTTTAGTTCAATTACTTACCTCATTTCAACACACCAGGCTGTGTCATCCCTTGCTTGATATAGCCCCATTCATGATTTCTCCATGGTTTTCTTTTCTGTACCAGTCTTGAACATGTGTCACCCAGTGATGTCATCCTGCCATCATCTTTTTTGCATCCTTCCTGACCTTTTCCAATCTTGTTGTGTCCATTCTGTAGCCTTCTTAGACTATCTGTTAAGCAGAGCAGTCATCAAGAAAACGAAAGCTGGAATTATTGATGAGGAGAGACAAAAGCTAGAATATAAAATGAATATACAAGAGGGTGTAAAGAACAAAAAAAAAAAGATCAACAAGACGCCAGGAGAGGAGTTCAGCAAAAAGGAGCAGGAAACCGAAAACCAGAAAATACGTCTCTCAGAAATATTAACACCAAGGACATGCCTAGGAGCAGACAACCAAGTAGATGATGTCGTAGTCAGTGAAAATGAAACTGCTGTAGATGGTACATGTAGCACGGAAGTACATGCAGGTACTGACCCCCAGAACAATATTCACAGAAAAAGAGGAAGTAGAGGAGTAAGTGAATTAGGGAACATATCAATAGTCATGCAACAAACACAGAGACGTAACAGGACAGACAGATTAGTGTTGTACGAGGATCCATTCAGTAGAACATGCTCTGGAAATAACCTTAGAAGCAGAATTAGTCCAGATAGAGAGAGAACTGACGGCCATGGCGGAAGAGAAAATGTCGGACTTGCAGGGTGCAGTGGCACTGATCACTACCAAGTAAGTGGGACGACGGAAATTGTTGATGCTCAAATCAGCGACGTGACTGATGGTGAAGATGACGTCATGCTAGTGCCTGACCACTTTGATGCAGGACAAATGTCAGAAAGTAGTGATGCTATCATCACCGCTAACAGTAAAAGTGAAGATGACGATATGATGGTGTCAAACCTCGTCCACGCAAGCCCAATGTCAGAAATCATGTGTATGCTATCCACTACAGCTAACAGTATCAGGAAGATGATGATGATGCGTTGTTATCTGACACGTCCATACAAGTCCAATGTCAGAAATCATGGATGTTATCAACCAGTAACAGTGAAGATGAGATGATGCGGCTGTGTCTGACCACGTCCATGCAAGTCCAATGTCAGAAATCATGATGCTCTTACCAACACAGGTCATACATATAGTGACAGTGAGGACTATGACACATTGAGTACAGATATCTCCAAATTTGATGTGATGACGAAAGAAGAAGAGGAAGAAAATCATGATGAAAATAAACCTGGAAAGCATATCGGGACTCGTGTCTGTGGAACAAGCTTTCAAATCCTGTACACAAACTGTGACTCTCTCCTCAATAAACGAACGAGCTACTTCTTTTCCTTCAAACTCATAACATTTGACATTGTATCTACTCACTGAAATATTTCCCAAGAATCACCGCAAATCCACTTACGAGGAGAGATTTCATGTTAGAAGGATACGACCTGCATTGCAATCTAAATGAGGGAAATCGTGGAGTTGCAATCTATATCGCTAATGATCTTGTGTCATCTTGTCAGTGAGTGTGATTGCAGCTCAGTTTCCCAGGAAACAGTCTGGACTCGGATCACCCTGAAAGCTCAGACAAACTTCTAATTGGATGTATGTACAGAAGCCCAATCAATAGACAACCATGATGAACTGAAAAGAGCCTTGGTCCAATTAACAGCCACCAATCCATCCCACATCCTTATAGTCGGTGTGATTTTAATTACCCTAACATAGATTGGCAGATTGGGAGGCAATGTACCTACGGAGCAAAGTTCATAGATACAATTGCAGATTGCTTCTTCACCAAAGCATCAATGAGCACACACGATACAGAGAAGGCCAACGATCCAGTACCCTAGATCTGGTATTCACCAATGAGGATGGCGATGATTGGACATATAGATTATCTTCCAGGAATTGGAAAAAGTGACCATGTCTGTATTCTCTTTCACCTCAGAGTAATATGCACCTGACATACCAAGATCAAGCTCCTCACTCTCCAATTTCACAGGGGACGATACGAGGATATGTGTAAAGAAACTAGACAAAGTTGAGTGGAAAAACAGAATTGGAGAACAAAAATGCGGAGAAGCATGGGAGTTTTTTGCACTACCCTGAATGTCAACTGGTAAAATTCATACCTAAGCGATCACAAAGCGACGCAAGAAAGAAAACAAGATGGATGAATGGTTTGGCCTCAAGAAACAAACCAGAGAGCATCGAGCTTGGAAAGAAGCCAAAAGGACTAACATCCTGTTGACATCATGAGGGCAAAGAGGTTGGCCAAAGAACTGCGAACTCTTACCAAGCAGTTATGCAAAGATTTGAGAAAGACTTGCACAAAACGTGAAAAAGAACCCCAAGGCCTTTTGGAGATACGCAAGCAGCAAGCTCAAGACCCCCTGTAGGCTCGGTGAGCTCAGAACGCCAGACGGAGACCCCATATCATCTGACCAAGGGAAAGCGGTGCCTTGATGACTTCTTTCGCTTCCACTTTCACAAATAGGATACTAACATCATCCCAGAACTTCAACCAAGACTGATTAGAGAGGCACTGCCAGCTATTTCGATCACTGACGATGATGTTTACTCCAAGCTCAACCGTTTATCGCAGTACAAAAGTGCTGGGCCTGATGGGATACACCCGTGTGTACTGAGGGAAACAGCTGCCTCAATCTCTGAGCCACTCTCAATCATCTACAATGCTACACTATGAAGAGGGCAAAACTACCATTGGCCTGGAAAGACAGTCATGTTTACCTGTACACAAAAAGGTAGTAATGAATGGAATGTGAGAACTACCGCCCAATCAGTCTGACGTTCCTGTTCCATGCAAAATCTTTGGAATCAATTCTACGTCGATGTAATAGTTGCTCATCTGATGGGAAACGACCTGTTGTGTGATGGAGCAACATGGATTCGTCCCTGGCAGATCATGTGTCACGCAGCTTCTCCACTGTTATGGAGGAATGGACTCAGAAACTTGATGAAGGAGAGTCTGTAGATTTGTGTATCTAGACTTCAAGAAAAGCTTTTCAGACAGGTTCCCCATTACATCGCCTTCTGTCAAAACTGGGAGCTTTATGGTTATAACGGGCCCAATCAAGCATGGTTAACAGACTTCCTCTATGAAAGACGCCAAAGGTCAGAGTTAACTCAGATCTATCAGACTGGACTAGGGTAAGAAGTGGAAGTCCCACAGCAGCAGTCCTCGACCGACACTGTTTGTTGTCCTACATCAACGACTTACCCGACGGCCTTGAAAACACTACCAAGATGTATGCAGATGACACCAAACTGTACGGCAAAGCCTCCACAAGAGATCAGGTGTCCTCCCTCCAAACGATCTGGAAATACTGATGGACTGGAGTAATAAATGGCAACTTCACTTCAACCAACAAAATGTGCACCACGTGCTACACATTCTGGATCGAGTAATGGCCAAACTCAACTATACCCTTGGAGAAGATATGCAACAACATAGATCGGAAGGAGAGATCTTGGCATTCAAGTTGACGATGAGCTGAAATAAAGATTCCATATCCAGGTCGCATATGCTGCTACAAAAGCAAACAGGGTGCTTTCCTGCATCCGCCGCAGCTTCGAATGCAAACGACAAAAAATACAATTACCAAAGTTGTACAAAGGGCTTTCAGACCCATCATCGACTACGGAGACTCTGCTTATGGTACCCTCGCTTCAAGCATGGAATGCAACAAAGTCATGGAGAGGGTCCACAGTAGAGAGCTACGAAGATGGTATATGGCATCCGAAACTTATCTTACACGAGAGGCTGCAAGCTCTAAACCTTCCTTCTCTGGAATGCAGGCGTCGTCGAGGCGACATGATCCAAGTGTTCAAATCTCCTGGGCTGGATAGGATCTAGCGACACCTTCTTGAACACTCTGCTGCAACACAAGGAGGTATAGCCAGAAGGCTGACTCAACACAGATGCTTCTACAAACTAAGACAGGACACTTCAGTCATCGAATTGTAAAGTGACTGGAATGCACTCCCTGAAGAGGTCGTCTCTGCCCCTCATCAGTAATGATCTTCAAGACAAGGCTCCTGAACCGAGTATGGAAGGCAAAAGATTCTGCTCCCCATAACAGTAGAAGAGGAGAAGAAACACCCAGCTAGACAACATGAAAGGCGACAGAGCAAAGAAGAAGCCAAGACTACAGGACAGCCAAATCCACTTAGAAGAAGGAAGAAAACTGAGCTGGAACTGGAAACCTGACTGCTGAGCCTACAGCATTTTTCCAGAATCTTGGGTAAAGGTAAATTAGGTGCCCAGCTCATCCCTATTCTACTTCTTTCACCTCATTTCCTTAAAACTAAAAACATCACAATAAAAAAAAATAAAATGTCTGTTAATTAGCACATATAAACTAGATTCCATCATGAAGTGATTTTGTTTAGGAAGACCCCTTCACAACATTCCATCTCACCTGGTTTCTCTTGTTTTGGAGGTGATTTCTCTTCATCCATCATCCTGAGAGTAGCTTCAAAATCTTCATCATCATGGTCTTCCTTCTCTAGTCTTGCCTTCTTGGATCCGCTATTGGACGTTGCCTGCAGGATGTCAATAACATTCTTATGGTATTTTGTATTTCAAAATACAAGAATAATAGTGTAATAACAGATAAAGGACCTGGGGGTGTTTCACAAAGAGTTAAGTAGACTTAAAAATCGCACTTAACTTATTTTCGTGCGTTATATTACGCATCACGTCATTGGTCTGACCATGCTCAAGGGATGCGCGCCATTGTGAAATCTATCAATTAAATTGCGCGTTATAAAACAAGATGCGTGTAGAAGTTAAGTGCGACTTTAAGTCTACTTAACTCTTTGTGAAACACCCCCCTGGAATAGAGATGAACAGAGATGAACAGGGGAGCATTTCATCAAAGGACTTGTCAGACGTTTTATCCGACAGATTTGCTCTCAGTCAATCAGATGCAAGCATTTCAGTAGCTTGTAACAGTCCTTTGATGAAATGCTCCCCAGGCTACCTTGGTTTGGAATAGGTTAAATAAGTTACCATGCCTTCCTTCCCACATCCTCTCAACTCCATTCAGGTTAGGTAAAAAAAAATTAAAAGAAAAGATATAAATTAAGATTTTGTGAAAAATAACCATCTGACATATCCTGTCTCATTTTAACATGATATCTCAATACTCAAAGCTCATTTTTAACTGAAGGCAAAGATTGAAGTTTTCTAGAAGAGTTTAAATTCCAACAATGAAAATATTTAACCTAACCACCAGGAGATGATGTTCTTTGCTTGGATCAACTGCTCTCCAACTATTGATTAGGATTAGGGTTTGGGCCATAATAATTATACTGTTTTCTTATAAAGTGCTTTACCAGTTATGACCACAGTGCTAAACAGTACTTGTTTTTAACTATCTCATCTCAATACAGAGCCTTGTTGTAAACCATTATTTTGAATCAATAAATACAAGTACATGTATATATTCAATAAGATGATTATAAGATGGATGAGCTTTACTACCTTTTCTTTACTTGGGGTTTTCTTTGCAGACCTCTGAACCGGAGAGCTTCCAAAGAAGTCTATAACTGAAGTTGGTTTCTTCTTCTCTGGGGTCGGTTCAGGTAACTTGGTCTGTTCCTTGCTAGTCTTGGACCCGTTCTGCTTCCCAGGGGACTTGGTCTTCGGTTTGGCATCTTCATCATCTGAATCTAAATAAATAGTGCAGCATGGATGACAAGCTCTTAACAGCTCACCATTCCTAAAATGTTTTAAAGCTTGAATTGTTTGGTTTGTTTATTTTACCTGACTGCTAGGGAAGCAATTAAATGATTGTAAATAAACAACCAGGGGGCTTTCAGATATTTCCTATCCCAGGAATTGGTATTAAGGATTATATTCCACATACTAAGAATGTTGCAACAGGCCTGGTCAAAAGTCAAGTCAATGTGATAAATTTTAGTTTTCCCATCATCAACCATCACTCGTAGTGAGTTTCACTGATCGCTTCAGCACCCCATAGAGCATGTAGAGCCATAACGCGTTATCAATTATTTTGAGGATGCGCGAAAAAAGGTGCGTTGTCACTCTTTTTTTTTTTTTTTTACTATCATTTTACCATCACATGCAGCGACAGATAAATTGCTCTGTGACGTAACAATTCCTTTTTTAAATTTCTTTGTTACGTAACAATCACTTCATCCCATTAGAGCTAGGCCTACACGCTAAATAAATTGCGCACACTATATTTGTACGCGTTTACGTTACAATTACAAGCGCAGGCATCGATGACTTGAGTGGATTTTTTTAAGGATCAAGGAAGCCTTGAATTTTTAACCAAAATATTGGTTTACCCCTTATTCTTAAAAAGTTTCAGATGTGGAATATAAAGCAAATAATCACCTCTTGATCCAAATGACGAGGCAAACTATCACTTACACTGCAAGCTGGATGTACACACTATCTCTCCTCAGCTTTGCTTCGGAGGAGATAGCTTATCCAGCTTGCCTAGAAGTGATAGTCTTCCCATCATTTGGATCATAAATGGTGATTATTTGCTTATTAATGCCTTATCAAAGGGTACTCATGCATCAACTTTGTTTTGAACTATGGATCTCCCCATTAGGCCAAAAAAAAAAATTGTTTGGTTGTCCAATGAATGCCTTTTTTCAAAAATCGGGTCGGTCGGTCGGTTTTTTTTTTTCTCTTTTTTTTCCTCCCATTGAAAAACAAAGAAAAACAAAGAAACGAATGACTTCCATTTTTGAGATCACTTTTACGTTTTATTGAGTTATGTAAAATGGGACTGCATGGAAAAATAACACATGTTATAATACTGTTTTATGAAAAATATATACAAATAAATATGAGCTGTGTATTTTCGGTGTTTGGGTGAAAAAAACAAAAAAACAAAAAGAGGTTGGTCGGGTCGGGCCGTTTTCAGAGGGTCGGTTGGTCGAGGACAACCAAACAATTTTGTTTCTTTTGGCCTTATGAAATCACTTTACCAATCAGAAAATGAAGTTCCAATACAAATAGAAATATATTATTATTTGAATCTGTCTGAAGATTATTTATTTTCAGTTTAACATTGCTTCAACTATCACGCTATTTATAATATATATCATGAGATCTATAAGCATAGCTCAAAAAAATAGTCAAAAGTTTACCTGAGTCATAGATGGTGTTTGCTTTCTTCATCTTAGTCGGTTTGGCAGAGTGGCGCTGCTTTTTCTCTGACCTGACAAAGTCATCTTCATCATCATTGTGTTTCCTCTTTCCTGGTTTGCCATTGTGTTTGGTTGAGCTGGAGGAAGCTGCGGGCTTGGACTTACCCGGACTGAAGAAGTTTCGAATGTCCTAGACAATAAAAAGAGAATGTTACTGGACATTTTCAAAAAGAAATAATGTAATTAGGATTTGGCAAATTTATTCGAGAATACCCTACCATATTGGATTCCATGACAAATCAATCTGGCGACAATTGCTCTACTGTAAAAAAAACTGTAGCAAGGAAATTACGAGACTCGCCTTCAAGAAATGTGTCCGTAACTTGCCATCCACGCAGGTTATTTTGTGAAGGCGAGTCTTGCTATTTTGGTCTCCATTTAAAAATGATTGACAGGTTTAGGCCCCTAGTGAAATTGTGACGTCATTGAGCTCCCGCCCCCAACTTTACTTTCCGTCCACGTTCAATGCAATTAAGGCACAGGGTCTCCATGTGTATACACTCAAGAATGTCAACATAATACTGAAAAGGAAGAAGGCCCTTGGCCTTGGCCTATATTGGTGCTAGTGCAGTTAAGCATCCCGCCGCGAGGTCTGCTGCTACGTGAAGGGATAGGGTTGACGGCAACCCCCACGCACTAGGGTTAGGGTAGGGTGGTGTGTAGTGGATACCAAACTGCACTAGCGCCGCCTTTATTTTCGTCCACTCTCTCAAATTGATTGGTCTAAAATCTGGCAATATTAAACTTGCACCTCTTTTTAGTCTTTATAGTTTCGAGATCAAAGTTAGATTCAAGACCTTTAATAATGCTTTATACAATTAAGTGGTAGGGGGCACGTAGAAATTTTTACTCCATAATTTAATAATTTATGCACGACGCTCGAATGATCACGTTTAGCATATGAAATACACTACCATTGTGCTTCCAATGAACAATAGTCACGATAAAATTTAGATTCGTCATTATTTTTTTGGTAAGTCCTCAATTCTTTATATGTTTTCAAATGTTGGCGAAGTCCACTTACACTTATGCATGGTCAATTCATAATTGACCTTGCACTGGGAAGTACCTTACTGCAGCAGTTTTCATCCAATGGAAAGTCAATGCAGAAAAATAAAAATGGTGTTTGAGAAGCTCAGCTCAGTCAAGGTGGCATTTCCAAAAAGGGTATAAAAATTGTACTAAACAACATAAAAAATATTAATTGAGAGAATTATATTGCAATGATTATCTAAATTATCTTAATTTATTTGAGGTAGGTTAAAGCTGATTTTACTAATTATTATTGAGAAGTTTCCTCAGCAACCAAGAGGCGACAGACGCATTTTTCAGTAGATCTACAGCCTTATGTTGGTTTGCAGCTGTATGTGGGCGAAGTCCGACAGTAGATTCGTTGAAGTTCCTTTTTATATTTCTCTTCTTTATTCTAAAAAATATTGAAAGAGTGGTTTTGCAGAAACGTTTTGTGAGTCGAGTCTTGCAGTTTTTCTTGCAAAATGGGTCCACTTTGGTTATGTTTGACAGCGCGCACAGACAAAGCGGTCTTTATCGGGAACAGCTGAATCGCGTTGTTCGGTTACGGTCAACGCACTTCAGTCATCGCAACCAGGAGGCGGAGCTCCGCGGATAGCTAATCAGAGCGCCAACAATCAAAATGCATTGTTCTCTAAACGACTCTAGCTCTGTAAAGTGTAAAACGAACTTGTAATGTTAGATTTTTTACGTCATATACGTGGGGGGGGGGGTCTAAACTGTTAGGCCTACATAACATGTATTTGACATTGGTGGTAAACATGAAAAAAAGGTAGATTTAGACTCTAGTAATTTTGATTGATAAGGACAAAATGAATTGAAATTGAAAACAATTAAATTAGATATCTCAAAAGCAGAAAGTGAGAAACTTGACAAAGTTCACTTCATCATCATCACAACATCATATCAAAATACTATTTTGCATTTTTATTTTCAACCATGATCTAAAGATAGTAAATGTTTTACCATAGACATTGTGAATGAGGTGTAACTTTGGCTAGCCGTTCAGCAAAGTCGTCATCAGTTACAGGACCATTAGACTGCACTGTCACGTTCGAAAAGAAGAGACATCATCAGTCAAAATTAACCATGTTGTTGTCATTTTTATCGCGCTCGCGCGTTGAACTTGCGTTCGCTGACTCACATTTTATGATGTGTTTCCACGTAAACACATGCGTAAATCGCACACACAGCCAAAATTGATCACCTGATATATCGGTATGTCACGTGATATGAACTACCACTGACCAGAAAAAATGGGAGGGGCTTCTGTATAATTTGCCTTCGTCGGCCTACTTCTTCCAGTTTTAAAGTCAGTTATTTTCATACCTAACCGAGTTTTTATTTGTTTACCATTCACTGTACTTGAATAACAAATAAATTTTAAGTTGAACAAGTGCTGAAAACGACATTTACTTATCGTTTTTTTTTTTAATATTGAGCTTTAGCCTTTAGCCTTTTGGGGCCCTCTCACAAGCCTAGCTTCTGTGGGGTCCTAAAACCCTCATGTTGTTTTTCAAATCCTGTAAATGTATGTTAACTGTGATCAATGTATAATATGTTTGGTTTTGAATAAATTCATTCTTTCATTCATTCATTCATGCAGTTCATCACTTTATATAAATTTTTCAATTTAAAACAAAATGCGTATTTTGACTCCGCTGGGCAAAAAGAAAGAAAAAAAAAAAGATACATTTACTCACGAATGTGTACAATATTAGACATACATTATCAATGTCCATTTTGGGAGTATATGGCCTGGATGCCCCCCCCCCTCGCACCCAATCCTCTGTCCCCCTAACTCTTTCTCTTTCTCTCTCTCTCTCCTCTCTCTCTCCTCTCTCTCTCCTTTTCTCTCTCTCTATCTCTTTCTATCTCTGTCTTTTCCTCCACCAGGGTAGCCACTATTTGCATTTTCCCTCTCTTCTTCCTATGTCTCTCTCCAGTGGCGGATCCAGGCGGGGGCGCAGGGGACGCGCGCCCCCTATAATTTGAAAACCGCCCATTGACCGTACATGTTAAAATCCGAAAATTTCGGCGGCGCCCCCCCCGCCAATCGGGCTTGTCGCCCCCTATCCTGAAATCCTGCATCCGCACTTCTCTCTCTCTCTTTCTGTTTCCCTCCCTTTCTCTCTCTCTCTATCTTTTCCTCCGCCAGGCTCGCCACTATTCGACATATTCGGATATCACGCGACCTCGTATCGCATGATATATCTCTCTTCCTCTGTCTCTCTCTCTCTCTTCCTTTCTCTTTCTTCCTCCTTCTTTCTCTCTCTCTCTCTCTCTCTCTCTCCAATCGTATCTAATGATCCGTTTAGGCGTACCTACTGGTGTATAATGAACTTCCAGCTGTTCGACAGTGACCCATCCCATCCCTCGCTTCAGCGGGGAAGAAAGTGTCAAGCTTCGTGGATCCCAAGGAAAATTTTACTCCATTCATTCCAGCTACCAACCAGAAGTTACACCCTTTTTCCAATTCAAGTTGATTAAGAGTTATTTCTTGGGCACCACAATCATCCTAATTCTGTGGTAGAATGATTTATTTTACAAGCAGCCAGGTCTTGATACCAAGTTTTGGACAAATCCGTTGATAAACTTCCTAACCAGTGCGGACTCCAGTACCACCGGTCATATCACAGCTGGAATTCTCGACTTGTGCATCACCTCAGCTTCCGCGTTGTTCGATTCATAACAATACCAGATCGAGAGAAGATGTCAGAAGAAAAGTAAGTGTGATTCAATTTAAATTATATAGATAACATAGGCCTAAAATTAATGAATGAGAATTTTACCAACTATGCAAACACGATCCATTAACTTAAAAACTCATATTCCATTAAATTGGTTCGAGTATATATCTGCTCTTTTCCCGCGTTTCCAAAACTTCTGATTTTCCAGTAGTCATAACATACAGACGGTATGTCGGCAGATTTGATTTAAGTAAACTTTATCATTGATTAAACTTCTATGAAACTTGCACATTATGTCAACTATTTTATTTTTTAATTATTATAAAATAGTAGCTCGTTTCATTGTTGGAGAGGGCAAGAGATGCTGGAGACCAGTCAGGGGTCGATAAACATTCATATTTTGTTTTACAGACTCTCTTGACCATAATAGCCATCAATATCTTCGCAAAATCTCATTAAATGCTATCTGAACTAAAGGTTTCCAATTATGATTATACAGCATTGGTTGGAAGAGTGAATTTTTAAAGATCCTGAAAGAAGTTAAACATTGCCTTTGATTACGAAAAGATTATTAAACTGGTATACAGCTTTACATACAATATAAAAGTCATGTTGAATTGAAGATCCTCTCACTTTGGTCAAAATGATCGAAATGTCACTCAGACGTGAAATGACAAGATCAGCTGTCATTATGCTGGGTGTTGATCTACTTGTACTTTATAAAAGGCTTATTTGAGGTTATATGCCTCATTAGTTGTGTTTGTTCCATTCAAATTATGTTACAGTTCTCATTCCATATATTATTCAGTTTCTTCATTCATAGGGTTCATTTTGTTTTATCAGGTGGATAAATTTATAGACTGTAAGGATTTCCTTCTTTTGGGGGCGTGAATTTTTTCGGCCTCTGGCCATCCAGAAAGTCATCATAAATTGGTCATACTTAGGGGTAGGCCATTATAGTCTTGGTCGAACTGGAGCTCATTGTGTGATGCGGATTTCTTCCTTCTCAATATCTTTCTCTTCTTCTTTTTTTTTTTTTAAACTGCGGAAGGTTATGGGGTGGTGTGTCGGGCGCGGTTGGGGGTTGCCCGCAAAAAATCCTAATTAAGTGCGTCACAGGATCCCGTCTCCTGTCACTGCGCACCTAAAAAACTGCTGAAACCTCGATCACGATGTATAACGGAATCTACCCGCCCCCTCCCTTACTAAATAAGAGCAACATTAGCCTCGTTAGGTGAAAATTTTAGTGTACCTTTTTATTAAAAGAGATTGAACAAGACTCGGCCAAACATGAATTGTGTAGGCCTATCCCGTAAAATTACAATACTTTTGAATTTAATATAACTATTGGGCGTATTCAATCTCATCAAGCTTTTCTGTGACTTGTAGTGTGTCAATATTCAGTGTAAGTGCATAATTTAAGACACAAAGAGAGAAACTAAGGAAAACGGCCGGTGAGTGACACCCTTTCCTCCCTTTTTTGAAAACGCTGTCACTCCTCAACTCCTTTAAAGGATGATTTACCCCTTTCCATCTCTTTATATTTTTTAGAGCGTAAAAATAATTATGTCATGAACAGTAATGAATAATTGAGAAGAAGTGAATGAATGATGATACACAGCTATGATCACGAGGTCCCATGTGCTCCAAGTCAAGTCGTCACGTGAAAGAAAAAAGGCGTGTATGAAGATTTTCATGGCGCCGTCCTATATTATCACGTTCGCCAACAACATACAGACCCAGTCACAAAATATGCCCAAACCGTAATAATAATCCTCTTTACATTGAATGGGTAACTATGGGTGATGGATCGAGTATCATCAGTCTGGTGATACTCTTCTCAATGTGACCGAGGCTGGATGTGGCTCCAATCTTCAATATCATAACAGGAATGGGCGTGGCTGTTTACCTAATGCATTGCAGCAAGCGCCGCGATTTCAAGTCACGACTGGGGGGGGGGGGGAGAGAAACACCCGAAATTGACAAATAATCACCTCAAAATGTTCACTTCAGCACATTATGGCAGAAACTAATGAAAATGTTTGCCAGAAGCGAAGCGCGAGCCTAAAATTTTGCCTTATAATAACATTAGCATTGTTTTGACATATATTTTACCTCTTTATTAGCTTCACAAGCTAATATCAATACATAAAAATATGTTAAGCTTTAAAATCGAGGGGGAGGGGACACGTCTCCGCGTCCCCCTGGGATCGCCGCCAATGATGTGCAGTAAGAGAAAGGGAAGGATCACTCCTGTTAATAAAAATATCAGAATTATATCTATTACAGAGATGAGATAAAAATTATCAGAACCGTTCTCTGTAGTTATGTATGATATAATATATAATTCTGTTATTTTATCGGAAAGTTTTGCCTGATTATTTTAACTAGTCTATATCGGTGTTTTCTGTTTCTTATACAAGATAGGATACCTTAGGTGTTTGTTAATTACAGGGGAAATCATGTGGTAAAGTTCTTACGATCATGTATCCCCATATTACTCTACATCTTTACTGTTGAAGTACTGTTTATTTGACTGTAAATTGTCGTTTACTCAATCGGTGTTATGGCGAAGGTAATTGAGATTTACAGGAAGTCTCTGAAGTTGACTGCTTGGGCGCGAGGAGATCTTTTCTGTGTGTTTTAGTTTGGTGAGTCTATGCAGATAAATATATACGAGCGATCACGTTCCATTTCTTCGTCTGACTCATCCGGGTAGGGCTTACGCAGACATCATTCCGCTCGTTAATATTTTTCATAAACGGCTGGAGATCATTTAATCATATCGACTCGCGCTTCTTCGCCCACACTATACTCAGTCCGACTAGGTCTCTCGTTGGTGAACGAGACACACAATAACGCAAGCGTATCCTTGTTCTCACTTTAATAGAAAGGATTTCGCCGCAGATATTGTTCATTCCTCCATGTCATCATACACATCTGAATTCTGGTATCATTCTCTAATCTGTCAAATTTGGTGCAGTTAAGAACTACAGTCGGGATGAGATACTGTCCAATTCGCTCTGCGTGCGTCTCTCTCCGACATTCGCTTGTCGCAGGAACTTTCGCCCTTGAGCGTTCATCTGCGCTGTGACCGTACTGAATTGCCTCCTGTTGCCTGATTTCTGCTCAATCTCAGTGCCCGTCTCTTCATTCGACTGCCGTGTCGCGCGCTCTCTGCCTCCCTACAACAGGTCGTTTGCTGCCCACATCTCGAATCCGCGCACCACTGAATGGTGCTGCCCCTACTCCTAGTGAACCTCGTCCTGATGCGGTCGCTCTGCTCGGTAACTTCATAGTGAACAACTTCTCGGAAGACGAAAAATAAAAATGACTCTCGGCCGTAATATAGTAATTTGTACGATTTTCTTCTAACAAAGAATCACGTATTCAGCCTGATGAAATTATCATCTTAATATAATCCCAACGCGTGACGAAGGATGGCCTATACTTAGATGTTGTGCCCACGTGTAGCTCTCGACATTATTCTGTAGATGCACACGGGATCTGCCTAATTACAGGGCGTTTATACGTTAATCTGGAGGTCATACAATTGAGTTTCTCCTCTCAGGTCCAATTTTAGATCCTCTTTTGTCCTGATATAAAATTTCTCATCTTATGTTATCTCTAGTTGCTATTAAGAGTACCTGCATTGGAGGCAGAGTAGTCCGTAATTGAACAGTATTAGTTATTTTAAATCTAGTGCTACTTCATCATCTGCCCTGGACGAAAGTGCTGTGTAAGGACTTAATCGTCTACAATTTGCATCAAGTCTTTGAACTAAGAGCCTTGAAGTGCGCTGATCGCAAACTCCGCCCCTGTAGAGCTACGTGATGCGGCATATAAGTCTAGCCATAGTCTCACCGCATCTTCGTGCATAGTGATAACGTGCCGTACTCTCCTATCTACTAGAACGTGTACGATGACTGCTCGTCATCACCCGAGTCACGAATATCATGATGCGAAGAACATGTTGATGTGTATCCCGTGCTTCTCAACTTACTCATACTGCAACTCACCGGCTCCTCAGCGTAAAAGTGATAACCTGAACCCAAATCAAGAATGAGCAATGTTTGTAGATTCATGTTATGAAGACGAAAAAAATAAGAAAAAAAAAAAAAGAGTTATTTAAGATGTAGGAATGTTTTTTGTTTAATTATTTTTTTATAACGCCTTGTTACGTTCATTGAATGAAAGAATAAATTCTTAATTTATCGTCGCTTTTCACATTTCAATTGATTAGTTGTTTTATTACACTTCTTTATTT
Organism: Paracentrotus lividus; assembly: GCA_940671915.1. Lineage (NCBI taxonomy): Eukaryota > Metazoa > Echinodermata > Echinoidea > Camarodonta > Echinidae > Paracentrotus > Paracentrotus lividus. The sequence goes on from CALNVZ010002974.1 coordinate 46,046,019, forward strand.
ATATGTTTCGTAATCATTAGTTTGAATTAATTCGGATGGTTATTCAGTGGCGGATCCAGGATTTCATTACAGGGGGGGGGGGCCCAAAATCGGAAATTCAGATTTTGGTACACCCAAATTTTTGTCCCGTTACATCGGGCGCGCAAAAAGGTACACTCGAAATTTTTCATGTCACGCTGGCCGAGCGATAAGCGGGGGGGAGGGGGGGGGTAGGTGTTTTTTTTTACCTTGAATCATCAAAGAGGTCATTATGTATCAACTATAGGGGTAAGGTTGAGAGGTCAATCGGCCCGCTCCGTCGATTTTGCCTCGCTTTTTTTTTTTCTCCTTTTTTTTTTTGGCTAGGGGGGGGGGGGGGGGGGGCCGGGCCCGTCGGGCCCCCCTCCCCCCCTGTATCCGCGCCTGTTATTCATTGTCAATTATAATGTTGTAATAAAGACATGTATTCTTGTAATTTACTTTGTCATTGTTTTTAATTCTTTATATAACTTGCTCCTGTATTATATTTCCCTTCTTTTTCTAGCGCTTAAAAACTTTTGTATCAAGCGCAAATCCAAAGCTAGTCTTTAACTTTTACACACAAATATTTTTTTATTTTTATTTATCTATTTATTTATTATTATTAATTCATTCATTTATTTATTTATTTATTTTTTTTTTAACAAAAATCTTGCAGGTTTTCTAAAATAGGAACCACTGTTCTATTCAGATACATGCATACATAAACTAGAATTAAAATCAGTTCCTATTTTGCAATATCTACAAGTCTTTTGTAAAGAAAAAATGACATGTTTCTTTGACTTGAATTCTTCAGTAAATCAACCTTTAGAGCAGAGCACCTAGTAGGCCTATCCCACTAAGTAGGCATACCCACCATGTGTAAATGGGAAATTAATGGCGTATAAACAGATGGCGGGTAGTCGATTGGCACATGCTTTTTACACCATAATTTCGAGCATTAAATCTGCTTCCATACGTTCATGATTCAAACCATCAAACAGTTCAAGCGATGAGAAAACAGACAATACCCAGGGGTGCCAAGAGAGATACAGGCCCAGTGGCGAATTCAGGCGGGGCGCAGGGGACACGCCCCCTTTAATTTGAAAACCTCTCTTGACTGTCTGTGGGCCTACATTTTAAAATCCGAAAATTTCGGAGGTGCCCTCTATTGGGCCTAGCGCCCCCCCCCATTATTTGAAACTCCTGGATCCGCCACCTCAGACCTGGAGGGAAAAAGATAAAGATAAAGACAGATTAAGAGAGAGAGAGAGAGAGAGAGAGAGAGAGAGAGAGAGAGAGAGAGAGAGAGAGAGAGAGCGAGAGAGATAGAAGGGGAAGGGAGAGTAAGAGATAGACTTGGTGATATGACGAACTACATTTCATCTTTATAATATTATATTAGTCATTACTCAGTTTATATCGAAAATGAAAGACTATTGGGAATCGAGGAAAAGGTGAGGGAAGAATTATTGTGTTATGTTTTCATTTAGCTTTTACAGAAAACATTAGAGGCACATAAGGACCATTCTTGGTCACGTGTGTGACCGAAATTATGCAAAATCTTGACTTTAATTGGCTATAACTCTAACAATTTTAAAAATATACTGATTTAATGTTTATATCATGCTAATATATTTTGTTGGCTATCATTTGAAAATATTTTTTTATATTTACAATATGCATGTTCAAGGTCAGAGGTCAAAAGAAGTGGGTCACGTGTGTGACTTCACAGAACGGCATGATTTTGAAAGTTCAATTTCATTTTGAAATTCCTGTGAGTTTTAAAATGATGAAATGTTCTTATTGCTGTGAGATATGCATTATGGACCTGTCAACGAAAGAATACCACTGGATAGGAGTCATCTCTGAAATTTCTTTTTTTATCTATTATTTTATATCGTGATGTCGGGTCACGTGTGTGACCTATGGCAAATTGTACAGAAAAATGAATATATTATGTATTATGCAATAAATGTACATTTTGAGCAATTACTATATCTGCTGTGGTTAAAAAATTATGAACTCAACCCTAGTTGTTGTTGTTGTTGTTGTTGTTGGTTTATATGGCGTGATCCTTCGTAGATGCGAAGATTTCCGCCAGGCGATGTATACGTATAGAGGGCGGGCTTTTCCTTCTCTATTTGTTTTCTCCAGATTTGATTGCCTTTTGTTCGACACCAGTTGCTGTGTCAGGTTATTTATTATTACATAGTTTTATGGTTCAATATATTTATATAGTTTGTTTGTTTTAATGGAGCAGTAACGTGTCAGAAAAAGAAAGAGAAATTATTAGTTGTGCTCAATAATATGATTATTGTCTCTCATCCAAACTAGGTGTATGAACCTTTATGTATTTTCTAAAGCTACTGACATATTTCATTTAATTCAAGTAATACATTCGTTATCTAAAGTAACTCAGACGCTCAGGACATCACATTGGAGAATGACATATAACATCTAAGTATATTGATTCCAGAAACTTAAAGGTCATTGTATCTTCATATACGTCCTTTTATGAAGCTAGAAATTACATATGTCCTCATTGCCTATAAGTCTCGTAAGCTGGATTATTTTTCTCGTTATTGATCTAAATTATACAACCTATCTTATAGATCATTAACTATTTATCAGGACAATATGAACATGCTAAAATATATAATCCAAACGTATGGCAATTCGTTGACAATAACCTGAATAATCAGTGTAATTAATTAAAATAAAAAAAAAAAAATATAATTATAATAGACAATATTATAAAGCATTACCAGTCATTAAATGAGTAAATATAACTATATAATACTAATTTCTGCATAACCTAATTATTATTAAAAAAGCGGCAATTTACTTCGCAGAATAATAGATAAATTCTAAAAAGTGCTACAAATATTATTAACTCGACAATAAACCAAATTTCTTGAACAATTGGAATTGTAAGATAATTGTAACGTTCTAAACTCACTATAGCTTACGACTTTAAGCTTGACTTATGCAATAATCAATAATATAATAGCATTATCACAAGGCATGAAGTAATTGACCAAAATCAGCTACCAATCTTACCTGATAAACACAAATAGAAATAAAAAAAGTAACATTACAAAAAATATTACTCCCATACAAAAAAGATATTAATAAGCCAATATAATAAAGTAATTCAATAATACATTCAAATAATACTTGATAAATCTACACGATTAGTGAACTAACTATAAGAAGAAACATAGATAATAAATGAAGATCCTACATAAATAACCAAAAAAACAAAATTGACAAAAAAGACTATATATCTATCATCCAATCTACGACAAATTAGAAAATATAACAAATATAAGCTTACATATAATAAATATATAAAAAAATACCTCTAAACCCGTTATCTAAATAAAAAATACAAGAAAATATAGATATAAACAAGCAGCTACCTAGATGTACCCACTATGATATAGATAAAATAAAGCATCATAGAATAAAATATAATTAGATATATCAAAAACTAATTCAAATATTCTTACAAAATAAAGAAACTTCAAATTACACATTAAGCCCTCATCGTGAAATGTCACAGAATATTAATATAAAATATATAGATATACAACATAAAACAAGATACATAACATAAGAAAAAAAAAACATATAAAAAATAGTTTAAAATAAAGTAGCAATACATTTAAGATACACAAATCATCCATTGTTTCTTACAACATTCTATACATTCCGTATAATATCTCTTCGATAAGAACACTTACCAATTTTCCAGTGTGCATTTCGTATTGCCAGCAATTCATAAGAATTTATAAAACAGAAAGAAAAAAAAAAAGTATCAATTATTGCGAGCATGTACTAAGTAAAATGATATTTTTCCGCGAAAAAATATTTCTACGCATATGTAAAAATGCATCTCATCCCGCAATACAGACTATGTAGCTATATAAGAAGTTTGATTGTGCACGACAGTCATGATTAAACAAAGAGCAGCTGATAAATGTAATACAGGCAACTTATAAAAATAATCAATGATAGCTGCATCTACGCTATCACGAACACAATAATCAATATACAGATCACTGATCATCCTTAAAGTAACATAAGAAAAAATTCAAAGTATATATCCAAAACATATAAAAGGAAATAGCAAGCATACAATTACATCAGAGATTAAAGCCATATAGTACATAAACTATATATATCTATACATCCGCTATATGTTAATAGCCATTAAGTCTCGCAGCGAACCCAACACCAAGATTGTGTTCTTTTTTCACTGAATTTTTTCACCATAATAAATAGTCTAAATCTTTATTTTCTTTCCTACAAATACTACAGCTTGTGATTTCGGCGCGACAGGCGCCACATGCCCCATTTATCACACCAGTTTCAAGAAAGCGAGGCTCTCTGTATTTCTTTTTACGAAACCAAATCGAATGTGAAAACATATACATAATTCATACAGCATAAACTCTATCTCGACAAATCTCCTTCACTGCCTCTAAATCATTCTATCAGAAATAATAAGAGCTTATAACCTCCCTTGAGAGGTTTCCAGTTACAATTGATTTGTTCGTACATATTTCAACTCTTACTCATACAGACTTTTTGTTCATAAAAGCATAATCCATTTCATAACTTTCCCTTTGAACGCAAAGTCATACATTTTAGAATTATACCTTGTTCTCCAACTACACACTATGCCTTTTCTGTCAGGAATATTGCACTGGTTATTTATTCACACTTCCTTTTGAAATCGGTTTCTAGCTGACCAAATGGTCTCATTGTCACTTCTTTTTACATGTAATCACCGATTAATGCTTAATAAATTATTTTTTTCAATGTACCAGACAATCTGTTTTTTACAATACCGTTCAAATTTACAACTGGGTGTAAGCGATACTGGCAGATAAGAACAAGATTTGATGCATCTTATCTTTTTTCTAATTACGGATATCTGTATCGCCCTACATTGCATCGCAGACACCTTATTCATATTCGTCTTATACATTCTAATTTATCCCTATAGCTTCTTCGGAAGTTTTTTTTAAAATTCATTATCATACCGCAATTCCTGTGCGTGCTTCACTTTCTGATATGCCGCTTCAATCATCCATATTGAAACTCTTCGTTTAAACTGTTCTTCACTGATTTCCCATGTGTTTTATAATTTCTTCAAAGTTATATTCATTTTTCCTCCTTTCTATTACCTCTTCTCCTATCTTCCAGTCAAAGGAGCTGAAACAATCTAAAAACTTGCTTTTTCTAAAGCAGTTTACCTATTCTTTTCCATATCCACAATCCTATTTAGTATGGCATGTTTTATACCTTTGTTTACCACCTTTAATTCTTTCAGACGTCCCTATTATCGCGAACGACTTGAATTTTTTGCAATCTATCCAGTATTCTCTTTTGGCTTTTCGAAAATTTCTGATCTTTCTTTTTCTTCCCATATAAATTTGAATCTTCATAAGTAATTCTATACATAAAACGGTTTTTTGCAGCATTTCTTTCTTTTGCTGCTGCAGTTGCATTTTCCAAGTACGGTGGTTTAGTGTAATGTTTTTTCCTTATGTGTTAAATTTGTCATGTCAAGGATCAATCACATGAGCTAAATTTATATTTGCCTTGGGATGTCCGACATGTGTTAATTTTTAACAGTCTTGTAATTGGTGTTAATTCTATTATATATTCCAATTGACTCATATCCTAATTCCCTATGTAATAGGATGGTAGTTTTCTGTCTCCCTTTTTATGCTGAGCCCACAGAAATGTATTCTAAGCATCGACAAATGTCGCTGCCAAAATTCGTTTAGACCGACCATACTACACTGGATAATTCCTAGATGTAAATTCAACCGACTGAGAAATGGCCGTATATGGGATCAATCCTACGTGCGTCCTCACTTAAAAGGAACCAGGTCAGACCTGCATAAATCTTAATTATTTCCCATTGGAATCTCAATTCATAGCTACCCCCATATCGGATTATGTGAATAAAATTCGCAAATCATTTACTTACCTTTGCTTGAAAAAATTTTCGTTCCAACAAACGGGTTAATTTCTGCAGGATTATAAAAAATTCACTAGCGAACGAGCGTTTTTTTAATAAATTATAATAAATTTGATAGTCCCGTCTCCTGTATTACGTTAATTCTTGAAAGAGATGTCTTTGTATATACACAGCAAGGTCTCCCCGCCTGTTCCGTTTTCTATTTTTTGTGACCAATATACCTGAAATATGTATATTATTCATCGTACCTGTTTCTTGTACAGATGATAATAGGATTATCTTCTTACTTGTATTTTGATCATATTATTATAAAACTCCAACACCATGTCCATTCAATGGATTGGCGTTCCATGGATCACTCTACCCATTAGGTGACAAAGCTCCACATACAATTATTAATAATTGCAGTAGAAAAGTCACAATCATAAATAAAACATAACAGCGGCTGGTCTCTACAACACATGATAGCCAACATATCTCTTGAAACCCATTCAATGAAATAAAACATTAAACCAGATAGACTCTACAACACACCTGGATAGCCAACAGTGCCTCTTTTGACGAAGATAGAAAAAAATAAAATATAATATAACACACTGAGTAGCAAACAATGCTCTGAGACGAATGAACATGAAATAAACATAGAAGACCAATAGGCTAGGCACTGGGCAAAGATTATACTGCCCATCTGTATTTATTTTTAATCTTTCCTGGATCATTTGAGGATGTTAACCCCAGACAAAACGAGCCGCTTCTACAACCAATCTGCATACATTAAGTTCTGTTGTTTTCATGCTCTAATATTGTAATAACAAATACATAAAAGACAAAAAATCCAAGGTTTGCTTTATCGTAGTTTATTGATTTCTCCTTTACTCTTAATTGTCTATCAGGTTGTTGAGGTCAGCTGTCGCGCTTTCATGCTTGTTTTGTTTCTTTCCGGTGGGACAGTTAGAGTTACTTGGAACGAGTTCACTTTGTTCAACATTGACTAGAACTGTTTTGGCGGTTCGGCATTATCTACCTTTCATTATCTTGGCCATATTATTGTACATATTCTTTGTTTGTGAACTGTTAGCTATAGGAGCGCACGTGGATTTCTTGTCCCTCATACGAGATTTTTTTCTTGTAGCTATTGTTGATTTGCGTTGCACTTCGTAATTTTACACCCTTTAGTATGCGGTCTGATGATTCTCCGCATCTGCAGATTTTACGAACATCCTTTTTGTTACATTTCAAAAATTCCTCACCGCAGCGTACGCAGCGTACCTTTGACTACAACCTGGCGCACGTTGCCCAAATCTTGGCATTGAAGCAACAGACTGGCGGACTATTCAAAAACACTCGTTACCTTTCGTATGCAAAATGAAAATGCAATCATTACATTCTCTCTTCAAACGTTAAAAACGAGGGGTGTTCCTTACTTCGCATTTTGTTTTTTGACCGTTTACGCCACTACCTATCTTTCTCGCCACATATCTAGAATCCCTTTTCTTTACTTCTGTGTTCACTCTATTACAGCTTTCCTTTTGACTACTTTGGGTCAAAATATTGTTTAATTCTCACTGTATTTCCCTACAAATCTTGAATTTTAGTTCACAAACTTGCTCTTTCATCCTTGAATTATTTCAATGTTTCTCTTCTTTCTACTTCTTACTTGTCCCTCTTGAATGAAATTTGACTTTACCTGGATTGATTTGTATGTTTGAGTCATATTCCTCCACTGTAACTGTTAAATCATAATTTCTCTTCTTTGAATCCATATGTACTACTGAATCTGGCTCTTCTGGTTTGACCCATTTTTGTATTC
>CALNVZ010002974.1:46057468-46138205 GCA_940671915.1 Paracentrotus lividus
GGGGGGGGGTGTCCACTTCCAAAAGGGTTGTCCCCATTATATGACAGGCCTCCTCTAATAACATGAATACAGCATACCGTATCTTTTTTTCCTGTCAACCTCCACCCAAACCGGAATTACAATCGTGGCAAGGAAATGAGGAAGCTGGTAGTTTCGATCTTCGACATCCTCTTCAACCATGAGCTCGGATACGGAGCCGTGGTCCTGGGCGTTATTCGGCAGGTGCATCATTGTTATGGCGGGAAAAAACACCGCTGGATAGGGTGATCGATATCACTCATGAAGATCGTCTGATTTTACGTCGCGCTGGATCAGCACTGTGATCAAAATATCATCATTGATGCTATTCAGTCTGACTTGCACAAAATCACCCAGTTTCAAGGGGTCAGGCTCGACTCTAACCCGATTCCTCTTACCAGCCAATGTTATTAATGCTACATGATTCTGTATTGTCCTGGTCCTGTGATTCACGCTGTTGATGAATAAATATATCAAACGACTGAATAATAATCAGGATGAATAAGCACTTACAATGACAAAGTCTTTTGAATCAACAAAATGTTTCTTTTGATTTATCCGTCAACAATGCAGAGGAAAGACCTTTTAATTATGTTATGACTATCTTGGCCATTTTAATCAATTCTATAATAAGGCACTTCCCATTTTGGATAAAAATGTCGTCTGCTTACAAGGTATCAAGAAGTACAGCAATAGGGCTTGCATTACTAGCAAATATTAATTTCTCAGATGAAATGATACTATTATTATACTGTTCATTATTACAAATATTACACTTGCTGTTGTGGTGTTCCTACAAACATTTATGTTATATACTCATGTGATTTCTTCCTTTTACAGCAAAACGAAGAGGACATAATGACAAACACATGGATGGTAAGAGCATTCATTTTGTTCTAATATCCCGAATCATAACAAACCACATCATAATTTAAGGTATATTACGAATAGAAAATGAGTTGAGAGTTAAATTTGTGTCGTTTTAGCATGTTTAAGGAAAATGAATAATAATTTCATAATTTCGGCATGTACGAGTCATAAGACAGACAGTGAGTATGGTCGTGTGTTGGTAAATCAAAATTTAAAAATGTTATTTATATAGTCAGCAGGCCAAACGCAACATGAAAACAATACAAACAGTCTAAAGTTTTGTTGAGAGTTTCAATTTTAGCCACAAGCCTATATGACTTTCGAATTAGATCGTTTGATATTATTACGACCAAAGCATTATTAATTTGTTTGCAACTTGCATGATTTGAAGGGGGAAATGCTTATTGTTTGTGGATAATACACTCTCATGCAGTTAGTTATGACATTAGACATAATGGTGGCATAATAAATGTTTTTAATGATTTTCCCCATTATTTCCCCCCACCAAAGTAGATACGACAACGATACCACCCGTTACACGAAAGCTCCCTCCTCATAGTAAGTTATTATATCCCTTATTGTTGCTTGATATGTTTGTTGAGCTTTTTCCTTTGTGACCTTTTTTTATTTTGTCAGGCGCTTTTATTAAGTGAGAACTCTTTTTGATTCGTCTAAATCCAGGACCATTTGGGCAATTCCATGATTAGTTTCGTTACACATTATGGTACGCTGTAGTCTAATATTGGCTTATACATGAAGACGCTTTGATATTATTTTTCAATTTTTTGTAGTGTCAATACATATAGATATAACCTACTTGACATCATCAAAGAGAATCATGAGGTATATTGCAATAAGTAATAACAGGCATTCAAACTTTGGTTAGTTACGTTACCAAAAGTGGACACAGTTTTTTGAGGACTGACTTTGGCCATTAAGTTCCTGGAAACTACGTTCAACTAAAACAAACTGTGACATTCATGTTATTGCTGATGAGTTGGCGAGTCATGTGATATAATATGTCATGAATAGTATAATACTTTTCTATAGAAACAACAAAAACATGGTTAGTTACGTTACGGTTAGTTATGTTACATTTTGTCTAGTGAACTTCCAGAGGTCTTTTCACCCCTTGTAACCGCATAAATAGCTCATATGGCCTCTGAAATATGGAAATGTGTTTATCCTTTGCCTTTTAGTGAAATTTGTGAGAAGAAATATTAAACGAATCTCGTGTAATTTGAATTTAGTGAAATTTATTGTCCCCAGCCCCATATGTACAATTTTAATGATGGTTTGATATCTTGCAGAAGTCAACGAAAATTATTTTTTTTTCAATGGAATATGAAAGACCTATGTCATTTATGAACATCTGTGGCATTAGATTGGTGATAAATCGAATAATGAAGTTAGGAGACAGACTTCTTCTTTTTTAAAGTCAATTGCCCATCATTTTGTATCATAATTATGTTCGGGAAGCGAGAGGCTGTACGAGTCTCAGAAATGTCATCAATAGAAGAGTGTCTTCACATTAATAGCCCTTTCCCAAATTTATTCAAATTTATGGATGTTTCTTTCCAAAGGGGTTGATAAAGAGTTATTCATTCAACCTGTTATTAATGAATGAATGAAAAAAATGACAATACTTGGAATTTAGTTAGCATGTCTTGTTGCTATCTCTAGCACGCTTCTGCATGGAAAACTTACACGTTGTCAGGAATTTCATTTTATTCAAAAGAAAGATACAGGCCTCGAAAGTATTGCAGAAGAAGGGCTGTTGGATAGACTTGGAGGGGATACATTCGTGTATGATGCCCCCAAAAGGCATTGCCTTGATTCGAATCCATGCAGGCAATTTCTCCTGTACCTAGATCTATATAGGATGAGTAAAGTTTGGACTATATAATAAAAAAGATCTAATCTTCATTAGATGATCCATGCGATGACGGTGTGTATGATCTGTACATGTATATCTGAAACCCTTTCTTTTTTTGGAAGCTTAAAATAGAAAAGGTGCAAATGGACACGTATCTCTGTCAAACCCAAGGAAATCACGAGACATGAGATGGAGCCTTGATCAGTCATTATGTAGAAACTTGTATTTTGCGATATATTGATGATGTAGGCCTACATGTACTTTTTGTCCAGATTTCACGGTGATTGAAGGGGACGAAACAACGGATTTATATTCTCTCAATTTTCCGGGCAAATATCCTGAAAACACAACTTTTACTTGGTATGTTTCCGCTCCGGAGGACTACAACATCTTGATTCATTTTAAGAGTAAGTTTGAAACCTTGCAGAGGTGGGTCCAGGTTTTGGAAATAAAGAGGGGGGGGGGGCGCCTCCGTCAAATTTTAAAATAGAGGGGGCGCTTTTAGATGGAAAATTTGTAAGAAACCCATTTGTGTTTCACTAAATCGTTTGTGTGATACCAACGACTTTAAGAACGACCCTGTGAAATATAGCGCACTAAATTTGATGTTCACACAATTTGCAATTTTCTTTAAAGCTAAATTTAAAAAATGAGGTTATAGATATACAATTGAACCTCGGGAAGAATTTTGAGAGTCCCTAATGGCTTTTTATATTTCAAGCCATTTGTAAAGTTCTATTTAACTTCCGAACGACAAGGCCAAATAACTCCCCTCCCCGGTATATTTGAATGCTCGCACTTCATGCCCCACCCCAACCTGGATACGCCGCTGGGATTTTTAAGTTAATAACAAATTCCTCTATTATGTTGCTACAGCGAATATTATTTTTACCCCGCTCGCCCCCCCCCCCAAAAAAAAACAAACAAAACAAAACAAAAAACAAACAAAACAACAACAACAACAACAACAATAACAACAACAAACAAACAAACAGTATGTTTTTTGTGTTTTTTTAAATAATTGTTATGTATTTCTTACTGAAACATTTTTACATTCAACAGATAATCATGAAAACATACCACATCAATCTTAAAAATCAAAGACAATTTCAAATTTTCAGTATCGAAAGGACAAGAGCGGAAGAGAGAGAGAGAGAGAGAGAGAGAGAGAGGATGGAAAGTGAGGATTATCACATATTCCTCCACCGTTTCAGGCTCACATAAGTGAGACTATGGCTATCAATCCTTATTAATTCATTTATTTCTCTTTCATCAAACAGACTTCAGTTTTGAAGACGAATACGACCATCTGTACATAGGATCCGGTCAGGTTCAACTGTACCCTGGTACGCTCTTCCAGACTCTAACTGGTTTCAAGATACCACACGATATCTTCTATCAGGGCAACAAGCTTTACTTTCATCTTACCTCGGATCCATATGAAGCACATTATGGATTCTGGATCCAACTAACCACATTCAAGGGAAGCGGTATGTTGCTATGTCGGATAAATCTCTGTCACATCAATGACAGCAGAGCTGTCGGAAGGCTCGTACAAAGGATTGGAGGGGCAAGCGATTATGTATTAACAGTGGCTCACCCCTCAAATCCTTTGGCTCCTCAGAGCCTTCCGACGCCTCTGAGTGACAATCATACCATCCCGATCTTATACAGTACATGCCCCACATTGCCCTCTAAAGTGCAACTCTCTACGACATAGAAAATTGCACGTCGTACATTATAGTTGCACCTGGGTGTTGCTTCACCGAGTCTTTCGTAAGTTACGAACAACTTTTATGAATGACTGGTGAATAGTTCTTATGCTAAATTTAATTTAATTAGCATAACACACGTTTTTGTTTTTGTTTTTAAACAACGAACTTCATCTTAGCCGCCCCTTACTAATAAAAGTCAAGATAGGACATTATGAATAGTTATGAAACTACTAATTTATGATGCGACATATAAAACTCCTATTTACCTCTATTATTGATGTATTTGTAATCATGATCTCTTAAAACAAACCAGAATACAGTATCCCCCTATTCTTACTTTTTGGGGGTATATATTTATGTATTATATACCACTCCGTCTTGACATTGGTTAAAACCATTTCACAAATTGTAATTTTCCAACAGATAATTTTACTTGTGATGACGAAATGATACCATGTAAGTACACTCGAAGCTGCTTTGCTGAAGAAGATAAATGTGATGGTTTACTCAGATGTACCGATGGAACGGATGAGGTTGGATGCGGTACGTTACCATGGTTACAAATACATTTTTACTTCATTTACGATTTGTAATTTATAATATGTTTTAAACAAATAAAAACAACAAGAAAAAGATTTTTACAGATCATTATGTTTTACATCAGTATAGTTTGAACTTTTATTTACATTAAATGCCATCTGTCACATCAAAGAAAAAGAAAAAACAATATCTACAGACGTAGAATAAATGCTTCTAATTCTTTATCAAGTACCACATATAAGTTGTTTTTTTTTTATATATATCTTGAACCTAAATATTTAAAGATGCCAATTACGCTTGTTGATGAAATAAACTTAAGGCGACTTGTAAATAAGGATATACCCTAAAACTTTTAGTACACGAAAAATAGTATTATTTGATGTATAAGCAATCTGAGCATTGAAGGAATGGCGATGAAAAGGCTTATTGTATTTTAATGTATATTATTGAAATTTAATGAATATCTTGCAAGTAGTCATATCGATAATGCATCCTTAACCTAGACAGTATATAGTTTATCATCTGGGACAGATTTGATATATTTACCAAATTAATGATACTCCGCTTGTATAATAATAATAATCAGGTTTTAAGTAGTAATTGCTTTCTTTTTTTCCTGAATGTATAGCTTGTCCCGATCCATGGCGAGAACGATGTGGTGATGGAATATGCATTGAACGAACTCAGATCTGTAATCGTCGAGTAGTCTGTATGGATGATGAAGTCAATTGCAGTAAGTATGGACATCTTCTTCTTCTGGAGTCCATATGGTGGTATGTCACTTCGCGGAGACATCTCTGCGACTCGGACACTCAGGGACGTCTCCGATACTTTTTCTGTCGCGGAGACGTCTCTCTCCGCGACGCCTTCGCGACAAAGTCCAAAATTAGTCTCAACCCGTCTAAAAGTAGTCCCGAATCGTTTTTTTCCGCTTCTTTTTTTGTTGTTGGCAGGGGCAGGTTAAATTTGCTTGCCCCAATAAATCATCCAAAGAGCAAGCCAAATATATATACAGGTGCATATATATTTTGGTTTTTGTTTCGGGTTTTTGTTATTTTGCTTGTTTAAGATTTGAAGTGATGCATAATGGTGAGATCTGAATTTCAGGGCAGGGGTCCATAATTATGAAATGTATGGGGTACATGCAACCCCTCTTATAAGAGATATATTTTAAAGGGTTGCAGTAACAGAGAATGCTATTCAAATCTTAAACTTGATCTGAAACTTTCAGTAGTTTGTTTTTATTTTTTAGAGCAATATAATTTTATTCATCTTGATCCAATTTGCTCTTGTTTTTGAAAGTTACCAAATCCCTTTAAGACACAAGATGTTCTGATCCTTATGTAATAATGTGTCCGTGTTTCATAATACATACACTAAATCTATCATACCTTCCATATTCTAACTCTTATTCTTAAAATTCTTTCTTTATGACAGCCTTTACATGCGATAATGGGAAGAAACTTCGACAAAGTTTCGTGTGTGACGGATTCAATGACTGTACAGACAACTCAGACGAGGAACAAGATTGTGGTAATAAAAACGAGTCAAGAATTTGAATAAAAAACACTTTTTGTTGAATTTACCTAATTATTCTCTTGAACATCAACATACGTAATGATACGAAAGAGTAATAAACCTGAATCCTATAATTTAAGATTGTAGTCGATTTTATTTGGGGTTTTCGTCATAATAATTTATATCTGAATCAAGTGTGGTCTATCGGCGTTGTAAAAACCGTCAAAATCTGGTTACACGTAACAAATAAGCTGTAAATAAATAATCATTGATTATCTATGATATTCCTATTTTATAGCTTAAGCATTGGCTTGTCATTTTTAACAAGTTGCAGCTAAAGCTAAATCGAAATATTCATAACCATCATGTTTAAAGTTACAATTAATCGCAAAATCGATATAACCAAACAACATTTTGTTGCATGGACTTCTTGCATAAAATACTCACTGTGAACCAGTCAGAATTGTTTTTTCAAAGTTGCAATTGATTGAAACTTCTGACGTTACATACATACCTCAATCACAATGCCAGACAGACTTCAACTTAACTAGCGTGTCACCTTATGTTGGTTTGGTGTCCGTTTGATATCCGTTTGGCGTCCTTTTATTTCCTTATGTAGTATCAGTCGTATCAGGGTAACTGAGCATTTGAAGTTGCTATATTTTCGATATCCGTTTGACGTCCGTTTGGTGTCCGTTTTGGTGTTCGTTTGATGTTAGTTTCTCTTCAGTGTGACTGAGGTATTAAAAGTTGTTTATTTTTTTTCTTTTCGTAGAATGCAAGTCTTTCCAGTACACATGCGCAGATGGTAAATGTATCCATATAAACAACAGTGCAATGGAGTGTAGAGTGTTCAGACGGAGAGGACGAAGAAGACTGCAGTAAGTAGGCCTACAGGCACGGATTCATCATTAGCACTTACAAAGCATTTCATCGGCCAAAATTCTTGGACAATACAAATGTATTATGATTGTTATATGGCCGATACAAATCTGTGTCAGAGTTGAGGTGGATCGTTCACTTGATATATAGGGTGATTGGAATAATATGAATATGAACGTTCTAATTGTTCCAAACATGATCTTAATACACCTCATTTTGTTATAGGGGGTGGAGGGAGAGTATAACTATAAGGGTTTTTTTTTAATGAGAGAAATTACAATAGCATAGCTTACTCAATGTTCCCTAGAGCTCGTCTTCCATTTCTGAATTATAGGTTGCACCAAATGGATAAAAGCTTTTAGGACATTGAGTAAAAACTTTATAATTATCTCATAACAAATTATTTTGCAGTTCTTATTTATTAGGGAATTGCCGAAGATGAACAGAGAAGCTACGATCGTATTCATACCCATTCAATTTTTTTTTTTTTTTTTTTTTGGGGGGGGGGAAGGGGATGGATTGAAATTTGATTTGTTTTTTATGATGAATGTAATATTTTATCTATACCACATTAGTTTGTCAGAGCTGGCAGTTGCCTGTCCTGGTCCCACCTGTATACCAGGCTGTTAACATGCGATGGGAACAACGACTGCTCAGATGGTAGTGATGAACAAAATTGCCCAAGTAAGTATCATCAACGCATCTCCTGCTTTTTATTTGTTTCCTTACTTTTCTTGATTGACCAAGAAGGTGCAACTTACATTACAAGGGCAATAAAGATATTTGAAAGTGGAGAGGGGCGGGAAAAGGGCTGATCATGCCCCCCCCCACAAAAAAAAAAAAAAAAAAAAAAAAAATTACACGGTTAGCCCCTTCCGACGGCTCCATGGTCCATGCATCATTCTTCGTATCTTTTGAATTCGTATTTCTAATCGTTTATTTCCTTTTTGATATATGTATCATATTTTAGTTTGCTGCCTGAAACGAATGTGCAAATTATATATCCAATTATGATGGTGTAAACTATTTCGAGTAAATAGTATCCTCTTGTCCATAGTTTGTCTCATCATTAATTGAGAACAAAATAATGTAACTTAATGTCATAATTCTTCTTTTCAGCCTGCCCAGAAGATACTATCAATGCGCAGACCATCGGTGTATCTCAAAAGATATGTTATGTGATGGTACACCAAATTGTGCTAATAACGAGGATGAAGAAAACTGTGGTAAGTTAATTCCCCTCAATCATGTTTTTAAAGAGTGATTATGATAAAACACTGATTTGTTCGAAGCTTGATCGCAATTGTGATATAGCTTAGACACTAGCCATGTCATGAGCCTCAATATCAGCCGATATACATAATATTCGACCCTTCCATCTCTTTACTCGGCCTAGTGCGTTAGCGGCTGACGAACTATTTAGAAAATAGATAAACATAAAATAATAGGAAAGAGAGAGAGAGAGAGAGAGAGAGAGAGAGAGAGAGAGAGAGAGAAAGAGTAATGGAAAAAGAAGAAAAGGAAGTATGAACTTATAGAATAGTAAATGTTACTCGTGGATGAGCTACCAACTTAGGATGAGCTACCAACTTATTCGGTTGCTTGGCGTTTAACGTACGTATATAATTAAAAACGGGCTTCATACAATTCCTGGTCCTGGAAATAAATGAATGTACATTTTTTCATAAAGCAAATTGATCATGTCAAACGTACGCCAGACAAAACAGAATGAACAATAAATTTAGAAAGGTTTAGGAAGGTTTTGCATTACGACCAGAGTGATGTTCTTTCGTTTCGTAGAGACGACGTGTAGTCCAACAGAGGTCACATGTCCAGACGGCACATGCGCAGTCAATCTTACAAGCTGTGACGTGACGACGACCGTCATACCCTCGACAACCATGGCAACGACTACAAGACCGCCTTTGACGATGATAGTTGGAGCCATGACATCAGAGCGCATGTCCATAACTACTACAAGCACTCCAGGTATGCGAATACGGACAGGAGGAAACCACGATTCATTTTCAATGCCCTCTTCTGCCTAATTGTTCCCAAGCTTATCTTATTGCTCTTTCGCCAATGGGATTACCTGCGTTCAGTAAATACTTAATGGTAGAGTCTAATTCAGATTCTGTTTTGTTTCTGATTCTAATTCCTTTAAGAAATATAAACTAATTTTGATCTTTCAAATCTAAAAATATATAATGATACAATCAAACAATGAAAGAAGGACTCGAAAAGAAGAAGATTTGTGGTGATCTTAACAAAAAAAAACACTATGTCCGTCATAAAAGTGGAATTTTTTTTTTTGCCGCTGTTGCGACATGATTTTGCTCCGGCTTTAATTTCTTGAGTATATTTGTCCCTGCTTTTACTTTTGAGACCCTGGCTATATTTTGAACATTCCCTAACCATTCAAGGAGATTTTTTTTTTTCCAAAAAAGTTTTGTTAAACCCATTGATGCCCATTTTTGTCATTTTTTTTCTCATTTTGGGGCCCTTTTTGTTTACCCGCGATAAAGCCCCCCCTCAGTCCTACCCCAGGAAAAGAGTCTGAGGTGTACATGGTGTACTGTTTATATTGTTTTTTAAGATAAATTAGATTTATGAGGAAGGCTTGGTCTCTTGTCTAGGGGAGGGTTAATAAAAAGTGTGATTGGTGAAAATTCGGAATATTTTTATTCCACCTTTATATAAAAACAGAAGAAATAAAAAAAAAAAAAACATTTAACCCTTATTATCATCATTTTCCTCTAATTTTCTTTTTAGGCTTAATAAAAGGTTGTAAATGGAACTATTGTGATATTTAAATATCAAATATATCAAAATAATATTTTGATTTATGTTTGGCTGATATTTTACAATACAATTAGGGAAGATAGAAATTTATGGTGTAAAAATTAATAAAATCAATGTGAACCCCAATCAAAATAAATTTTTGACCCCTCCCCTAGACAACGAGTTGAGCTTGTAACCATATAACTAGATTTAACTTAAAGAACAGTAAAAACTCTACACCTCAGACGTGTTTTCTTGGAGTCGGACTGAGGGCGCCTCGGTGGGTCATGTAAACAATAAGGACCCCCAAAATAAGAAAAAAAATACGAAAATGGCCATCTCCTGGGGTGGAAAACTTTTTGGTAGAAAAATTCCCGGGAAGCGTTGAGGGAACGTCCAAAATATAGCCAGGATGCCGGAAAAAAGTTGGTGACCAACACATTCAAGAAATTAAAGCCGGAGCAACATAACGTCGTTGGAGCCAGAAAAAAATATTTCCACCTTAATGGCGAACAGTGTATTATCAACCTTGTCTATTTGTTATTGTCGTTTTAAGAATCACCTTTTATTGCTCAATTGCGATACCCAAGTTTTTGTTTTAAATATAGCATTTTATTGCATCGGCAAGTTTCGTCATTTTTTTCACATCAACATTTTGCATGTCGAAAAGAAAGCAACAACTAATTAATTTTTATCGTTATAAATTTCGTTGACATGACTGAAACTTAAAAAAAAATAAAAAAAATAAAACAAAAATGAATCTATTTTCCAAAGTAGTCTGTGTGAACATAAAAATCAGTGAATTGTGCATATTGCAAAATTCATATTTTTGACATAATTTTACAGCTTTTACAGGGAAAACAGTTTGTTTTCTTTTGTAATATATAGTTTCCCATCAGGCAAAAATTACAAAAAAGCAATCCAATTGACTACTTCTCCTTTCTTTTGATTCTGCCACAGTAATTTGTGAGGACTCTGGTTTTGCGTGCAACAATGGCGATTGTATCAAGAAAGAATATCGCTGTGACGTCATCAGGGATTGTGATGAGGGTGAAGATGAAAAGAACTGTGAATCAACAGAAGGTAAGAATTCATTTAACATCATCGAGTAGGCCTACAATTGTCAAATTACAAGAAATAACATAATATTGGCCTAATATGATACATTTACTCTTTGAACATAATGAATGACTTTTTAGTTACAGACAGTGGTCATTTAATTTAATTCTTATTACGTACAAGTTTTTGTTGCAATCCCTTTACTAATTGAATATTTTACAAATTGTCAGTCAGTGAAAGACGGCAATAAAATTTGGCTACATTGCTAAACGAGGGTAGAATAGATCTTCCCGGCGAATAGGGGCCATCGACGAAATACTATTTTAACCCTTTCGAAATATGACAATGGGATGTGGGATTTCATCCAAGATGCATTGGTATTTTTAGATAAAACCACAATCTCGTTTGAAGCTACGTTGGAAAACTTGGAATTGACTTTTCTGTCACGTTTAGTTTGTTTCGTTGAGCACATGGGCGAATAAATTTCATCTAACGAATCAAATATATTGTGCTAATCTTATTATATTTAGATAGCTGCTCCGGTCACGTATCATCGGATCGGTTTGTGTGCGATGGCCGGATAGACTGCCCCAACGGATCTGATGAAAATAACTGCCGTAAGATATTAACACTTTTCTTTTTGTCTAATATTTTTGGGGGCTGAGTGGCATGTGACCTAGGCTTCATATGTCACTCAGGGCTCCATGGCGTGACAACCCGACTGGCCATTTTCGCAAGGTTGGCAATTTAAGGATCGAGTCTCGCCAGCTTCAGTATTCAAAAGTGCTCTTACTAGTAATTTAGGGATAATCAACAATAATTTTTATGGGAGAGGCCTTACTCTAAATAAAAACACGTTAGCTCTTTGATGAATGAAAATACTATTAACTATTATACTAATATATCATTTATTACTGCACTGTTCTCCGCAGTTTAAGGATCAAGTCCGCCAGCTCAGTATTCACAAGTGCTCTAGTAATTCAGAGGAAAATCAACATTTATTTATTTATTTATTTATTTATTCATTTATTTATTTCATTTATTTATTTATGTTATTTATTTATTATTATTTATTTATTTATTTATTTATTTTATTTTTTTTTGGGGGGCTTACTCTAATAAAAAAAATAAAAATACCCTACCCTATTATTACTTATTTATTATTGCACTGTTCTCCGGCAGTTTAAGGGTCAAGTACGGCCAGCCTCAATATTCACAAGTGCTCTAGTACTTCAAGGAAATCTACATTTATTTTGGAGGGGCCTTACTGTAAATAAAAAAAAAACAACAACCTAAGCTTTTATTAATTATTTATTACTGCACTGTTCTCCGGCAGTTTAAGGATCAAATCTCGGGCCAGCTCAGTATTCACAAGTGCTCTAGTAATTCAAAGGAAAATCTACATTTATTTGGGAGGGGCCTAACTCTAAATTTAAAAAGAAAACCTACTCTTTTATTACTTATTTATTACTGCACTGTTCTCCGGCAGTTTAAGGATCAAATCCGGCCAGCTCAGTATTCACAAGTGCTCTAGTAATTTAGAGGAAATTCTATATTTATTTGGTAGGGGCCCCAAACTAACCTTTTATAAGTCATTACTTAACATTAAGGAGGGCCTTACTCTTTATAAAATCACCCTTATATAATTCATTACTGCACTGTTCTCCGGCAGTTTAAGGATCAAATCCGCCCAGCTCAGTATATCACAAGTGCTCTAGTAATTCAAAGGAAATCTACATTTATTTGGGAGGGGCCTTACTCTAAATTTAAAAAGAAAACCTACTCTTTTATTACTTATTTATTACTGCACTGTTCTCCGGCAGTTTAAGGATCAAATCCGGCCAGCTCAGTATTCACAAGTGCTCTAGTAATTTAGAGGAAATTCTATATTTATTTGGTAGGGCCCCAAACTAACCTTTTATAAGTCATTACTTAACATTAAGGAGGGCCTTACTCTTTATAAAAATGCCCGTTTTATTATTTATTACTGCACTGTTCTCCGGCAGTTTATAGGATCAAGTCCCGCCAGCTCAGTATTTACAAGTGCTCTAGTAATAATTTAAAGAAAAATCTTCATTTAATTGGGGGGGGCTTAAAACATCCTTTTAAACCTTATTAATGAACATTTTGGCAGAGGCCCTTACTGTGAATAAAACACAACCCTTTTTATTATTTATTACTGCACTGTTCTCCGGCAGTTTAAGGAACAAGTCCCGCCAGCTCAGAATTCACAAGTGCTCTAGTAATTTAGAGGAAAATCTAAATTTATTTAGGAGGGTCTTACTTTGAATATAAACCTTTACATTATTTGGGAGGGCTATAACACTAAGGGGGGAAAATAGATTTAAAAAACCGACCTTTTATTATTCATTTCTGCACTGTTCTCTGGCAGTTTAAGGATCAAGTCATGCCAGCTCAGTATTCAGAAGTGCTCTAGAATTTGTTTGGACACGTTGGAACGGCTCTTAATAAATATGTCCTTTTTATTGCGTATTACTGAGTGATAAGAGGCCTAATAGTTACAGATGCACCGTAACTAGAAGAATCAATTACCAATCAATTCAGATATCAAAGTATTAGTTAAACCAATAAAGCCTGTATTTCTAGCTTAGTTTTGGTGTAAATGCTAGATATTATCAGTGGCTGATTCAGAATTTGAATGTGGGGAAGGGGCACGCCCTATTGGGGCGCCGCCGTCCATTTTTTATTTCCGATTTTAACATTTTAGTATACGCAGGGGTCAATGAGTGATTTTTAAAATGTAGGGGGCCTATCCCCTACGCCCTGCTTGGATCTGCCACTAAACAATATTTAATGTAAAGTAAAAACGTTATTCGTTTTTAATTTAAGCTAAGTTGTGTAATGTTAATGTGTTATTTCAAGGTACCATTCAGGGGCCGCGGAGCGTTTTTGAAAGTGGAGGGGCTGAGCCGAAAGTGGGGGGCTGAACAGGCTAAAAATATCAAATGTATGGTCATTTTGGCGCCCCCGGCTCCGCGGCCCCTGCCATTATTCTACACTTATTAAATCTTTAATGGATCCCTCTATTTCCATAGGAAATATCGATATTTTTTTTGGTATCTTAAATATACCCCAAGTATTTAAAAAAATGCATTTGTATGATTGATAATTTAAAAAATTATTTTGTTAATTTTATTATTCAGATGTTATAATGCACGATTCTGTATTGCCAAATGTAAATTTGATTTCTGTGGAAATGAAAAATAAAGTTGAATTGAAATATCTCACGGTTTTTGTTGCCATCTCAAAGTAGACTCACAACACTCTCTGCAGCTGGGGACAGCGTCACCTCTTGCATAAGAAGTCCTGGCTCACCGGCATGACAGCGGCGGGTATCCTCGGTACACTTCCATCGGGAATCGGGTTGGAAGTCATCTCTCACAAGTTCCAAGTTCATTCATTTTAACAGTCCAAAATATTCAAGCACATCAAAGAGTCCACGAAACGAAGCAAAAAGTTGATAATAATTATTATCTCAAAAGCGGCATTTTGGAGTATAACCTTGTACAGCCATGATTGTCTCGTACCATAATTCACATGTAGGCCTACATACGACGCCACATTCAATTTCCGCACACAACATCACGTGGTCCTAGCAAACGAGCCAATCAGAATTGTCGTTATAGTACCGCAGAACGTAGGGTCAGTTGTCATGTGAACAATCACACACGGTGGCGCTTCAGTTCATCCCGGATATTTTGTCGGTTTGTTGTTGTTATGCGGCGGTCACAACTCGCCGTACCTTCGACGTGCAACTCCCTACGATGGATTTCGTAGAAAAATCGTGCAGCGCAGGTACCTCGGAGGCACGTTTCATGAACGACGTGCAGGAAGTTTTTCAATACCCTTATTGCAGGAACGCAGGAATCGCAGAAATTGACCAACGACCTGTGCATTCATTGTTGTGACCGCCGCATTAGAAATAGGACGGTCAAAATTGTTATCAACTTGGGGTAGGATAGGGAAGGAGGAAAATCCACCCATCGCAACATTTACAAAAATTAACAATAAATAAACATAAAAGAAAAATAAAAAAATAGAAAAGTTTGTCTAAACATGGGTCAAATTGTGGACACCACACCATTTCTCAGAGGGTCATCCTCGACTTCCTTTCTTCCGTTGCTGTTGTTTGTTGGTGCTAAATGGCAACCAGTCAAATTTTGACTATCATCGTCATCATGGCCATAGTACTTTGAATTGTCTTTTTTAACGATATATTTTCCTTTTCTCTTTTCTTTTTCTTTTTCCTTCCCCCTTTTTTTTTGAGGGGGGGGGGAGGGGGCACTTGCCTTTTTATTCAAATTGCACTCTTTCAATGTAATTATGATCTATAACTATTTATTGTTTTCTTCATTGTTTCTCATTTTATCAGTCTGTGGTCCAGCGTCCCATCGAGGATGCAAAAATCATTATGGGTGTAGCTGTTAATATGAGAGAGGAAAGTGGCCTTGGCAAGCTGGTCTGATAAGTCCACGGTCTGCAACACCATACTGTGGAGGTACATTGATCAACAGGCGATGGGTCATCACTGCCGCTCACTGTGTGTATGTATTCATAAGTATTCTTTGTATTGAAAGAAACGAACAGTTCTTTTCAAAACAAACTCATCGCCTCACATAGTTCTTTTCAGAATTATATATTTGAAATTGTGATCTGGTCAAAAAATGTTTTTATTTCGATCTTTCCCCCCTTTTCAATTCAATTTAATTATTTCAATAATTCATTTCATCTCCATTTACGACATTTTCAACACCAGAACAAAAAGTTAAAAACATATTAAACTGTTAAAAGCTGGCAAGGTCTCACGTTTGGTTCTGCAATCAAACTCCATTTCATTCGCTTTCCTTTATTCCCTACGCCCCTTATGTGGGTCATTTGGCTAAGGCTTACCACGACGACGAAAGAATATTGAATAATTTGTTCCCTCCATTTCACCAGATATTCTGGTTTGCAAATTGAATATTTTTTCCGCTTTTGAGCTGCTTGATTGATGAGTCTTTTAAATAAATTTTAAAAATAAACTTTCTGTTTATGTTTCCAGAAATTAAGACAATTCTTTTGATATGCATTTACTTGTAAAAAATAATGACCCAATTAGTATTCGTATATTCATCTTCTGTTTTCTAATTACATTTATGTTAATATTCTTTTGCATTTGTTGGAAACAATACTACGAAATTTGATTTGATTTGGAATGGGTGATATGTTCACTTTCATAACATTGTCGTAGTTCCTGTAAATGGTAAGATGATCTGTAGTAGACGTAGATGAAAAAGAATAACTCGTTTCATGAAGTTGTCCAGTCAAACATTCTGAACTGTTTATCAATTGCATTTTTACTCAACAATATTAAAGACTATTGAATAGTGTTCTGTAAAGAGAACTAACATCAGATGGATCGATTGATTATCCAATATGTCAATAAAAAAGATTGGTGATCAACATTGCGAAGAACCAAAATAAATATATAATTTTTTTCACAGGGTTGGTTTACGGGATGGAAGGTCTACCTGGGTATAACAAACTGGAAAACTGGTCTGGATGGTGGGCAGACCATTCCCATTGACAAGATCTTTATTCATCCAAACTACTCCGGTGATCCAGCTTATCAAAATGATTTAGGTGTAATGAAACTCAAAGAACCTGCTGAACTGAATAACTTTGTCCACCAGCTTGTCTGCCAATGAGGAATTTCGACTTCCCGATGGTTCATATGTCGCGGCTACTGGATGGGTTCTATCGTAGAGAATGGTAACTATTAATATTTTAAAGCCCTGACCCTACCGTGTCAGAGCAATTACCCCTGAACATTACCCAGGACAACTGCCCCAGAAATATAAGGTTATGGTTAGGCAAAACAAACATCTGGTAACCTTTCATTGTTTCGGACAGTCAATTGGAGCATTAAATGTGCGTTAATGAGGACGGCAGGAGAAGTTTGGGGGTAAATTTTGCCGGGGTAGTTGTCCGGGTGGAATTTTCCTAGAACCCCTCAATACACATTACTTTGCCAACACAAGTTGGTGACAACATGGTGCGCGTTACTTTATTAGGCAAGGATGCCCCCCCAAAAAAAAAAAAAAAAAAAAAAAAAAAGGGGGAAAGAGAGAGAGAGAGAGAGAGAGGAGAGGAGAGAGGAGAGAAAAAAACCGACTAGTAAAACTGTGTGTAAAGGCCTTATATAATGTTGCTCTGATTATGTTCATCGCAATTACGTTGATAAATTTTACGAAAGGGTTGGGTTCAACGGTGTCGATTTGTTTTGGCGATGGGGAGGGGGGGGGTGATCGTCGATATTCCTCTTTTCCTCAATGTGACAACTACGATGGTAATGATCGCAGTGTCCATTGTTGGGGGTGGGGTAATGTTTGTAATTTGTTGGGGGGGGGTAATGTTTGTATATGCTTGTACATGCATATAAATATGAAAAATGTATTGTATAATGCGAGCGCGAAGCGCGAGCTGAACATTTTCTCAATAATAGTGACAATAAAATGGGACATTTGTAGCATAATTTGAGCGCGAAACGAGGAAGGGGCTTTAACTGGTTTGTTAAAGGGGACCATGATGATGTAATGGCTACAGATAATACACTTATGCATGCATGTCAGTATCCACTAGTACATATTTTCAAATTCTTTATGCGAGCGCGAAGCGCGAGCTAAAAATTTTCTCAATAACAGTGACATGAAATGGGACATAATTATATTGTAGAATAATGCTAACGCGAAACGGGAAGGGGCTTTATCTGCCTTATTAAAGGGGCCATCATGATGTAATGTCTATATATACACACACATGCACATTATTACGCATATGAGTACTGTCTAGTACATCGTCGAATTTATAGGGCTGTAATGCGAGCGCGAAGCGCGAGCTTAAAATTTTCTCAGTAATGTTCAAATGAAACATGGTATTTGTAGCGTTTCATGACTATAAGCACGAAATTGATGGAGGTCTGGGGGCTTTAACTAGTGATTAGAAGCGGAACATCATGACGTAATGCCAACAAACGCAAAATCTATCATAAATTATGGACGAATTTAGGGCAATATATTGTGCGAGCGCGAAGCGCTGAGCTGAAAATTTTCTCAATAATTAGTGACCTGATGAAACAAGATACTTGTAGCAACATGACAGGGACGAAATGGGAGGGATTTAGTGTTTTAAAACGTAGCCATTTCGTCCATTAAAATAATGGCTAAAATTAGACGAAAGTCAAGTTGCAGTTTGCACTTATTCTTATATTATGCGGGAGCGCGAAAGCGACGGAGCTGAAAATTTTCACCAAATTCCTAAACAGATATCTCCAGATATTGAGAGCCAAAGCTTAGCGGGACTAATTTGAAAAGAGGGCAATTTAGTTCCCAGAGAAATAGTGAAAGCGTTTATTATATAATCACATGGTCCGAGTCCAAGTCCTTGTCGATGAAGAGCAAGCTAAGTGTTACAGACTCTTCAAAGTATTCATTTTTTATTTTATCTAAAACCATGTGGGTGTATTGAGGGGGAACTTATGACTTCAGTTTTACTTATCGAGGCACCTGTAACCCCCATTCACCCTCGGGATCAATGCCCTGATTATCATCGACTTGATTTTTTTTTTCTAATTGGAATAGGAAACAATCTGCGCTTTCCATTATCAACACGGTGTATTGGTTACATTGATACTGAAGTTATTAGGCACACTCGAGGAAGATTAACGAAAAGTGAGAAAATTTTGGTTATGTTGAATGTCAAATAATATGCATTTTAGACTGCAAAAAATTATTAATAAGGTCATAAAAGTGTTTATGATAACGAATTTGTAATGGTAGATTTACATGCATATAATATGATATTTTTTATTTTCTGATATCCAAAATTTTGGGGGGGGAGAGGTGATTGTACCACACCATCCCCCCACTGAAATTATTGGGGGGAGGCATCCCCCCCTAAATCCCCCCACAATCAACACCCATGGTTGGTGTTAATGAAAGAATGATCAATCTTGCGATCACCTAAAACGGTTTCTGGATGAAAATCACTCCACAAGGAGTGGAGAATGTGCACACATTGTTGTGACCGTGCAGATATGACTTATCTTTAAACAACTAGGATTAGATATTTTCTTACTGTTAAGTATAACTCCAATAACTTCTTTTCTGTTGTATTTTCAGGCGCTAAACCCACCAGATTTACAGGAGATTTATATACCGAAGGTTCCCTTGGATACTGCAGAAATCAATTTCTCATTAGAACTCTTAGACAACGTACGTATGTGCGGGATACTCCAGTGGTTATACTAGTACCTGCTTTGTAAGTCACGTGACATGTCATAATTTATCATTAATTCTATAAACCTTTTAATTTTGTTTTACTTTTCCATTAGACGTTATTAGCTACACCGGTACTTGTTCTGAACGTAGCCCATGCAGTGACTTGATTAAACTCTTACTAATCCTAATGATGGATGCATCAGGAGCGGATCCCAGGATTACGTCACACAATGAAATTATCGGCCATTCCCAAACAGAATAGAGCTGTCATTGTCCCCAAACTATAATTGGGCCTGTATTTTTTTTTCAAATGCTGTGCATGATGATGAAAACATGAGTTCTGATCGATGTGTAGGCCTATCAAGAAAATCTGACTTTCTTTTTACTGCTTATATGGGCTTATAACGCATGTCATTTATTATCATTTAACCATATGCGATGTAACGTATACTTTATCATATATTTCATGTGGTAGCTGTCACAATGTTATTAATACAATTACAAATTAATGCTTCTTTTTATCTGTGATATTCTTAATACAGGGTGATAGTGGTGGGCCTTTAGTTGTCTTATATCAACGGGTCCTGGTTCTCTATCGGGTCAGTGTCGGCAGGAGTCATGTGGTGGACCGTACAGACCAAATGTGTTTACGGGTACTGCTAGCAATCTGGACTATATAATGAAGATTATTGATGAAAATTGATTTAGTACTTATTAGTCGATGATATAGTAATCAAGCACGTAAAGATTATGTAATAGAATTCAATTATAAATGTATTTAATTGATGTGAACTAGTTGCTAAATGAATATATATAGATATTATTTCAATATACATAATATCCCCCTCCCCTGTCTCTTTTCACTTCCTTTCATTTCACTCATACATGTTTATATTTTATCATGTCTATGTATTACTGTGTTCCCTTTCTTATTATAAACTTTTTATTATTATTTTTTTTTACAACTATGGGTTATACAAGTCTGTATATTAGCTACAAACTTTCTTTCAGTAGTCCCCTTCATGACCAACCTGTTTTATTTGTGCCTCTATAATATTGACTCGTTACTTTTAACTACATTTTAATGTTCATTGGTATATCATACAATGTATATTATGTAATTTGATTTGAAAAGGAAAATAAACGAAACGAAATGAAATGAAATATCCATAGCAATACTGAATAAGTGAATATACGTGAATAGTATAGTGGTTGAAAAACACGCGTTGCGATTGGCTAGGTCAGTACCACGTGACCTACCTTCATTGTTATATTGTACATATGTACAATATAACTTTCGGTTTTTGGAGGGTAAAGCCCGTGTTAAATGAATGGGAGAGTATCGATTCTATGATTGCCTTGTGCGCTAGCGCGTAATAACAGTAAAATGGTGCGCACAAAAGTAAATAACGATGGGTACGCGGAGCAGCAATATACGTCACAATAGCTTAATTAGCACCAAAAAATTGGCAAACATGAAATCAGATTAGCAAGGTCAAAGATCTAGGGGTATCTAATTAATATAATAAAAGTGAACGCTCCATCTTGCAATATTACTGGACTATATGAACTTCAAATACTAAATTATCCCTCGTGCAGATCTATTTCACCTCGGCCTGCGGCTCGGAGAAACAAATCTGCACTCGGAATACTTTAGTATTTGTCGTACTTATAATCCAGTATATTGAGCGATAGATAGTACACTATTTATATAATATAAAGAAAAAGTACCAATAATACATGTACAAAATTTTGTTTTGTTGTTACACCCTCATTTTAACAACATCCTTTGCCTTATATATTTTATCGTTGTCATTCTACTCATTTTTCTTTGAAATGTACGTAGTATTAGCTTTGGTTTAAGTCTATCAATGTAATTCTTGCAAGAGATTTCCCTTTTCTTTTTATCATCTACAACTTTTATAGATTTTTAGAAGATTAAAAAAAAAAAACTTTTAGTAAGCGTGATATATTTCTGCATGACTTTGAGATCTTTGTATGAATTTATATTATATTGCTATTTATGCGTGACTGTGATTTGAATAGTGCAACTTAGCACCTCAATAATAGTTGTAGTCCAATATAGCAAATATATCACCCTCACTGTATCTTGTAAAGCGCTTAGAGAAATTTTTATAGGCGCTGTATAAATATTGAATTATTATTATTTATTAAATTCCTATATTGTTTTCTTATTTGTTTAATTTAGAAACTTTATGTGAAAACTTTTATAGAGTAGTAGAGTAGAATCAGATATTATTTGGGAAAACTTGTAACATTGGCCTTTTATCAAGCAGAATTTAACATTTCGATCGCGAGAAAAAATAGAGTGTGCAACATTGAATAGAACTTTACTTTTATAAGGCCGAATCAAACATCTGAAAAGAAGGAATACCAATATATTACTTTTTTTTTTTAAAGCAGATGTTGCTGCATTTATTGATAAATTCAGAAACACAACATAATTGATACATACAAAAAAATGTGACAATGAAATTACAATTAAAGAAAGTATAGATTGTAAAACATAGAGAAGTTATAGAGCAAATTAGTTGACATAAATGCAGGGGCCAGCTAACATAAGCAAAAAAATGCTTGAAACCCTAGCAGCCAGCGGCGTAAATCCGTGTCGAGGAGTGGGGGGGATGAGCGAAAAATTTTGCCAACTTGTCGCGATTTTGTTTGACATACACAAGTACTAGTCTATACAAGGAACGTTTTTAATATCCATATTAGCATTAGAGAGGGTGCAAATAGAATTTGTCTTTGAAAAGTAATGCGAGCGCGAAGCGCGAGCCAAAAATTTTAAGCTAAAAATTTGAGATATTGTGCATTAGGCTACAGATCCGATTTAGTATCAGCGAGCGCGAAGCGCGAGCCGAAAATTTTTAGCTGAAATTGGAAATATTTGTGCATTATAGATCCTATATACAGACCTGCCAACAAAAAAGCGTATTCCGTACTTTTTCTATCCTCTTTCGCTTCTTAAGGGGGTACTAAGATCTATAGATGGCTATGAATGCACATCACCATCATGCCATACTACATCGCACCTGTCTTCATAGAAAACATTTAATTGTCCAATGAATTGTCTATGTCCCTCATTTATACCAGAACGAATGCCTTTGGTGCAGGGATGACACACTTGTCAAAATGTTTGGCATATTTACCTTGTTTTCTATTGAAAATAATTTAATAATAAAAGGTTTTCAGGTCGACAGGTGGATGAAGATTGACATTTTTATGATCTGAATAATTCTTGACATTTAATGAGTTTGGTACCCCTTATCCAAATGAAAAATACAAAAATACGCTTTTAGGTTGGCAGTACTGTATATAGTATCCATGAGCGCAAAAAACAATAAAATATATATAGCGGAGGTGGCGGAACCGATTAGAAAGTGGGAGTCACGATGGAAAATGGCTTTTTTTTCTGAAAAGAGGGACACTTTAGATCAGAGGCATATACTTAAAGAGAAATGTATTCGGGAGAGGGAGGGGGTACGAAGAAAATTTGTCATTGAATGTGTGCTTTTAAGAATCTTATTGGCTGCCTTGATTACTGTTCATCTTAATAATGATTGAAAAGGTAATGCGAGCGCGAAGCGCGAGTCGAAAATTTTAAGCTTATAATTGGAGATATTTATATATCTGATTTAATATCAGCGAGCGCGAAGCGCGAGCCGAAAATTTTGAGCTCAAAGTTTGATTTAATTGTGCATGATATTCCCTTTTTAGTATCTATTTTGAAGATACAATTTTCATTTTACGTGCAGATGATGCTTTTCAAAGACTGGTGATAAAAACAAATCACAATCTTTGCTATGAAAATTTTGGTACTGCAGCCCCCAAGCCCTCCATCAACCTAGTCCGTACACAATTACATTCATGTTTTTGATTGTCGAGAACACCCTTTCCAAAGGTTTGTCCCCAGACGAGGAGAGGGATGTATTGGGTTTTGACAGACGTGTATCAATCAGATACATTGGATCAAACCTTTTTATTTAGCCTACTGATTGTTACTTAGTGCGAGGTCGCATAGCGACCGAGCAAGAAAAATTTGGGGTTTTTGGAGTTAAAAAGAGGCACTTTGTAGTATTAAAAGCGCTATTTTAACCAATAATTTTTTTCCATTCTTTCTTGAAAACTGGGGGGGGGGATGTTTGTACAGGGCATCCCCCCCTCCTCAAAAATCTGGGGGGGGGGATGTATCCCCCCCATCCCCCCCCCGGGATTTACGCCCGTGCTAGCAGCTATTAGCAATAATAACTGTATAGAATTCTACTTCATCGAGTAAAATTAAACATATTTAAATATATTAAAAGAATGTTTGAAATTATATTGTATAATGTTACACTTGATATAAATGCGATTTTACTATTAAATGTAAATACTACCTGTCTGTTAGTGTTTTATGTTTTTGTTGTAGAAAGTGTCATTCTGTTAACCTTAACACAACACAAAAAGTCAGTTTTTTGACATGATGATTCTTTCTAAAAATCACTCACATGGTAGCTAATAAAATTACCTATATACACGGCAATATAATTAGATTCTTTCAGCTCCTCCTGGTTAAAAAAGTATTGATATATCCGAAATAGGTGGAACTTACTTTTTGTGTTGTGTTTATATTTCTATGGTTTGCAGGTTATAGAAAGGGAGATCTGACAATACTGGAAAAATATTAAACAAGACGGAAAATCATTTGAGCAAA
Source organism: Paracentrotus lividus (assembly GCA_940671915.1). NCBI lineage: Eukaryota > Metazoa > Echinodermata > Echinoidea > Camarodonta > Echinidae > Paracentrotus > Paracentrotus lividus. Next base: position 46,081,721 of record CALNVZ010002974.1, read on the forward strand.
AAGAGATCTTAGCAAAGAATGTATCTCTAGAATCATACAAAAGGCCAAAGATAGCATGGCAATCATCCATTGTTTTCCTTTTATGAGTTTCTAAGGTCAGGGAGAAGATTGCGTTCACTGAAGTGTAGAATAGATCGCTTCAGATACATTTCTTCCATATTTAATTAGGGCATAACGAATTGTAACCAAATTTTGTTCAGATATACACTTATCATAAGTTGGCAATTTGTTGTAAACCTATTCTAGTATTTAATGATTATCATATTCTATAATGGTCTGCTACGGTATGTATTTATATTATCAAGTTGACTAAATTTGCATGATACCATTTTACTTGGAATGATGACTACTCATATTTTTAAAAAATTATTACGTACAAAATAATCTTGTAAAGTGTAAATAGTTGATTTAGCGAAGTACACTTTGAAGATTATTTTATGATTATTAGTCATATGAACTCTTAACGTTTATCGTTGTTATGTTTACATTCTGAAGTTTGTTTGCTAAAAGTTAAAATATACATGTTGACGAATTATATATCACTTGGAAGAATATCTTGTGATAATTGATGATAAGAACTATATTCATGTTTAATAATATCTTACAAGCGCGGCGATTTCATGTCACAAATGGGGGGGGGGGGGGGGCGGAATCACCAGAAAGTGAAAAATTATACACTAAAAATTCGCATACTTTGCACATTATGTAGAAACTAATGAAAATGTTTGCGAGCGCGAAGCGCGAGCCGAAAATTTTGTCTTATAATAACATTTAGTATTGTATTTGACTTACATTTTACCTCTTTATTAGCTTCAAAAGCTAATCATTACATAAAAATATGTTAAGCTTTAAAAATCGAGGGGGGGGGGGCACGTCCCCCGGGATCGCCGCCAGTGATATCATAGTAACATAAAGTCTGATACTGGGAAGCGTGATTATTTCCTGTGCATTTTTATGAGTAGAATAAACCCTTCTTTATCGATATAATGTAAAAATATACAATATTCTGTTTGCAAGGAAGTGTATTTTATTATTATTATTTTACCCGAATTAAAAGACATAGAAAGATATGATAATAATATAAAATAACTCGGGAGAATATATTCTTGTTCAATATGGTAAATGCTCCATGCGGATTGTATATAGATGAAGACCATGTTGGACTTGCAGTTTTGGGGCACTTATAAGGAAAATGGGGGGGGGGTGCTGAGTATCTACAAAGTGCAGATTTATGATGTTCCTCAGGTGTAAGTGGCAGGGAAGATCTGTAAATCAATGAGGGGGATTTAATTTGCACTATGAATATTTGTACTATTTCTAGTTTTTACTATGTATTTTCAATGATGAAATTGTGAAAACATCAATGAATAGTGTAATTGTCCTTCGACAAGTAAATAACTGAAATGGAAATTAAATTAAATAAAACTAACTATATTTGTATGTGTTTTGATATGCTTATGATATTTGCTGAGAGCTGGAGGGATGTTACACCTGTTTAAAAAAAATGTTCCTAAAAAACCCAAACAAACAACAAACAAAAAAAGTTCCTGCAACAGAGTCTCGAGACACCTGTAATCTTGCTGCACAATAATTGTTATTTACAGTAAATTACCGAAAACGGTATATAGGGTATGAAACCTTACGAATTTCAGTGATATTTCCCCCCCCCCCCTTTTTAAAAATAGATCTGTTGTTTTAGTATTGCAGAAAATCTGTTATAATTTATAGAATGATTCTGTAATTTTTTTCCTGCAAATCTTCTGTTTTTTTTTAAAATATCTTTTAATATAGATAGTTTAATTAACACTGTAAAATATAATTATACATGTATATTAACAGGTTTTTGCAGGAAAATAATAATCCTCATAAACATGACGTATAATCTGGTAACAAATAGGCTAGCGCGAAACGCAAGCGGACATTTTCGATACGACTGACCTGAAAAAAATATTTGAATCGTTTTCAGGAAAACAATACAATAACTTTTGGGAAAACTTATGCAAGCGCGAGTAAATATTTTACACTATGTATATTGAAGGCAGTGAAGTTTAAGATCAATTTAGCGTCCCCTATAATTTTTATTTTAGGCCAATATGGTGCCCGGCATGTCTAGGTTTGAAATCAAACTGGCAATCTTTAAGTTGAAGATCGATTTGACGCCCCTAATTTTAAGACCAATTCCGCACACCCCGAGTTTATAATCGCCCCTTTCTTGATCTTGCCCATTTCCCCCTTTCTCATTTTATTTTTTTCCCCATTTTTTATTATTATTATTATTTTTTTTTTGGGGGGGGGGTGGGGGTGGGGGTTATTTTCCCCCTTTCTCCTCTATAAGCGCCCCCTCTGCGCTGCGCCCTTTGCACCCACCGGGGGGAGGGGGCATGGCTTAGTCCCAAGCTTCTCGTTTTAACAGGAGTAGACTGGATAAGAACAACTCATCGTATGACTCACGGGAATCAAGTCTGGCTCTCAAAAGTATCTTCATGTTACCGTCATTATCAAAACTTTAAGACCACCTAGAAATTTGTGTGTATAGTAAATGTATTAGGCATATTCTTATTGATAATTTTGTTTGACTGCGAGTCATTTCATGAAACTTGATGTACACCTTTATGAGGTCATTGACTAACACGAGCTCACTCCGTATTGCATATAAGCTTTTCTTTTCATTGGCATAATTTCCTTCTATCTTGTTCTCACTGAAGCATGATACATCAGGATTTTTGTAGAAATAATATCCGACATAATCCCAGAGATATATGGACAGTATATTCCAGAATATAATTTTCACGTGGTCTTATAATGATGGTACATTCCACTCCCATTAGAATGAGGTGCTTGGGACCAAGCCTATTACATCGTTATAACAAATTCTTATCATACCGCACACTGAGGCACTAAGACATGTGCAAATGATTTTTTTTCCCTCATGTTTTAACAAGATCTTTTTGTATCCATGCTCATTTTAACAGGAGTAAACTGTATCAAGTTCGTACAATTGATAACCAAAGCAATATTGCAACAGAAAGAAAGAAATAAATAATAAAGGGAAAATTCAAAGGAACAAATATGGTAAGAAACAGTTCAACAAAAAATCTTAAATTGTTATAACAGAGTATTTAATAGCTTGATTTACATCTTGAATTGTACACAAAATTATATTCTTTAGGACGTTGTTGCATCTTAAGAAGTTGAATGTTAACTACACAGCATCTCCAAAATCATTCATTATAAATGTAATGATCAATAAGTGAAAAACATACCAATGCTGTAAATAAACAAGTCATTGCCTTACAACTTGTAGCAAACAGAGGAGTCCTTTTTAGGGGACAGGTTTACAAGATGAAAAGCACTTCAATACTTCACTTTCTTCATAACAAAATAATGCATGTTAAATACAGAAGACCTTATGCATCGTCATCACACCACCATCTTAGAGGCTGAGGCTATTGCCTTGCACGCATTTGGGATCTGTAGCTGGCGCATCTCTGACAACTCTGTTAACGCATATTCCTATATCCTCTGAGGGAGGGCGCTATGAGATCATGATGTCATATGCATAAGGTCTATAGAACATGCTGTGTATTCATTCCTTTCAAATCCTACACATCTTACTTCATCTGCATTTCACATTTACAATGGAACCAAGAAAATGTTTTGTTAAAAGCGCTAAGATAAAGAAGATATCGAGAATTAAACGGCTTGTCAAATCACTTCCACTCTAATAAAATCTTGTTACTGATTAATAAACACATATTTGCATGCAGGTGTTATTTTGACCAAAGGAATTGTCTTGCTATAAGAAATGTTATTAGATCTGGAGAGTGTTTCACCAAGTCATTCTTAAAGTTACCAATGACTTTACAAATGACTGGAACACATTCTTAATCACTGAGCATGGGAGCTGATCACCAGTTGTTCGTAAAGTCATGCGTATCTTATAAATGACTTGGCGAAACACAGTGGTCATTATAATGGGAGTAGATTGTATAGATAATATTGCAAAATTTCACAAAAGTTAGTACAAATTTGACTAAAATAAAACACATATTTACCTGTAAAAACTTTCTTTTTTAATAGTAAGAACAAAAAGCAAATAGAATTATAATTTTTTGGACACTGACAGATCAATATAAATAGGTACAGACAAGGAAGCTAAACAGATAATATACACCTTTCAAGCATTTTAGAACCTTTAGCTTGACATACAAATGTTTAGAGTTTCCAGACAGTTATGTGCTTTCTCTACTAACACTGGATAATGCAATTACAACAATTACTGCAAAGTTGATATCAGATAATTCTAGGTAACTTTTAAAACTACCGTTTCATACTTCAGTATTAGCATGGATCTCTTAAAAAGCTTCTTTAATTCTGTGCCAAATTGAAATGATAGATTCGGATATTAAGATTGTTGAATTCGTCATGAGCAAAAGACAAGAAAAAACAAAACAAAAGAGAGATGACTTTAACCTCACAATGACACCATACTGAACAAATTTTATATTCTTAAAGGGGAATTATCCCCTCAGAGAAATTTAGCTTCAGTGAATGGAGACAAACCCCAAAAACATATTGGGAAAGTTTCAGAAAAATCAGGCAATGAATAAGAGAGATATGAATTTTTAAATTTTGAGATCACTAATGATATGGAGATCCTCCAATTGGCAACGCGACCATGATGTGTGATGTAATGCAGGGAGATCTTTCCCATATCTATTGTACACATTGTACTAAAATCCTCTTTTTTCGTGATTCTAAAGGGAGAATAAAGAATCTTTTTATGGGATGACTTGTAAATATATGAAAGTCATAATATATCATGAAAAGAAAAGCTGTTTTATCATTAGAATGAAAATAAAGAGACATTTTGAAGTTTTTGTGCACACCATATGGGGAGTTCTCCCTTTGTGACATCACAAATGGTGACCACGTTGCCAATGGGAGATTTCCTATGTCATTAGAGATCTCAATATTCAAATACTCGTAACTTTCTTATCATTTATCCGATTTTCACCAAAGCTTCACTAATGTGCTTATTTGATTTTTTCTGCATCCACAGTAAGCCAACTATCTACAAAGGGACAATTCTCCTTTAATCTTGGATGTCATGTACACTTTCCCTATCTTCCAAAACCAAAGCCTGCACTTACATCTCAGCTAACATTAGCCCTATTACATTACTACATGTACAAACTTATCAAGTCATTAATTTCAATAACATATAAAATATCTTGAAAAAATATATATATTGAAAACAACAAATCATAATTTTTTCAACTTATAACAAATAAACAATAAGCAAATTTCATCATTTACACAGAAATTTGTTTTATCTGAACTGTTTCTTTGCTTACTACTTCATAAAATTCTAAGAAATAAAGATGTCATACAAAGAACATGAGTGAAGTTTCATATCTACATGCAATCACATGTATTGTTACTCAGATTATACACAAAGTATTAATAAAAAAAAGAAAAGAAAAAAAGAAAGAAAAAGAAAGGTATGCTTCATGAACAGATGAGATATAGGGAAAATATACACAAGTATAAATACAAGTAAGCTTCTGTACATAAACTAATCACATTTAATCATAGATACATAATAATTTCATTTTGATTGAATTATCAACAGCATAAATACTATATAATTAGAAAAGAATTGATGTCTCAGCCTTGTTTCTGAAATATATCTACCTCTAAATAACTCAATTAAATATTGCAAAAGAGTGAAGGGTAGAGGGAAATGTACAACAGAGAGAGAAAAACTAATAAAACTACAGCAAACATAGCAAGAAAATAATTAACACAGTCATTGATTTGTAATTTAGTTGTACGTTACAAAAGATATCACTCACTGAATCATATAATACTGATCATTACCAATTACTTTACAAGAAAAAAAAAGAGGAAACATTTATATTGGTTAATTTATGTTGATATATTCATTGGTTACAAATTTAGTTGTTGTTATGGGGTATAAAGAGGGGAGTATTGCAACAACAAATAGATGATGAAGCAATAGTTACCATGAATTCCGATAAAGATGATATTTACTAATACAGCATGGTTTATAAGGCGTTTGTTTTTGGTACAGAAAAATATGTATGAAATTGAGATAAGAGACAAAAAAGATAGAAACACAGAATTAAGAGAGGAATGTACGGGAGCAAGGAAAGAAGGGAAAATGTTAAGACAGAAAGAGAGTAAGAGAGCAAGAGAGAGAGAGAGAGAGAGAGAAGGAGAGGGAGAGGGAGAGAAAGAGGGAAAGTGGAGCAGAGAACTGGATAAACAGAGACAGAATAAAAGAAGCTCCAACTCGCATCATCTTAGCTACAAAGGGGTGTATGGGTTGTACTCTACCCAACATAATAATATGAATCAAAAAGCCTTATAGGATAAACATTGTAAATGCCGTGGTGGGATCAAACCCATGACCTAAACATACCCTACCCATCTCATTTAAAGTCACTGAATATATATATATATCCTTACAAACAGTATATAGTCACCAAGTACAATACACCCAAACCCCACTACTATACCAAACACCAAAGTCACTATATACCCCAAACCCAATATAATACAAGCTGCTCCGGTAACCTTTTTCCCATGCATGAGCACAAAATCATTACAATGACCAGGTAGTAAGGCTGCAACCTAAAAAGAGGTCAAGCTATAAATTAAAGCAAACAATTTTACTCTAGTCCTCTGCAAGACTGAGCAGGCCTCTCATAGTAAATCCTCGCCCCCAGACAGAGAAAAGATACTGTATAAACTGTCATTTTCATGACAAACAACTTCCCCAGTTATTTATACATTTTGAACCTTTGGCACATGCATATTAAATATAAATGAGCATATTTTCATACATGTATGGTGTTAAATTCCTACTGGTTATCAGACTTACAAATACCTAGAAATAAAACCCTCATGAGAATAACAGTTCATACAAGTGAGGACTAAGGCCGAATATATTCAGGCCGAGGTCTATGGGAAATACATGTTATAGCCAAATTAGCTCATCTCCAACATGTTTAGTCATACTTGACAGAGATACTCTCAGACAAAATGTCTTCATACACAGAAATGACTGCAGTCAATATCGTCCCCTCAGTCCATCTTCAGATTGATGTAAATATATCGGATGAAACGTAGTGAGGCGAAGAAGGATACAGTACCGAGCATCAGGAAGAAGATATAGCAGAATAGAAGTGTGTAGCCAAAGAACTCAATGGTTTGTAATCCTCCTGACATACTAGAGCGCTTGTTGTAATAGAAGATGGCATACAGGAACACAAAGCCTCCTGTGGACCTGTATAGAGAGGAGACAAAGCACAGTTAGATCTTAATGGTCACATATTCATGTAAATTACAATTCTACATTCATTCATATTTCCATTCAATTCATAACCAAGAAGGGGTCATGTTTTAAGGCTGAAAGTGCAGTTTTCTTTTTTACAAACTTTGCTGCATGATTATGATGTGATAATTAATTGAATTAACATAATGTGCCCTGTAAAATACAAGATATGATCAATCTTATGATTGATACCAATCGTAAGTCTATGGTTAAACCGTGTAAGAGTTGCAATCAATCACAAGATTTATCTTATCTCTTTGTGTTACAGGGCACTATTCACATACATTGTTGGCTGGAAAATTTGTCTACGTCCTTGAACCTGTTTTATAATAAAGAATGCTACTCACCCTGCACTGAATATAGACCTCCACCACCACCTATAGTCTTCATTGGATAGTTGGAAGTAGGTGAGTGCAACAGAAATACAAGCCGTCACACTCAGCAAAATAGCATACACTACAAACAATATACCATATAGGGTATACTGCTCTCGACCCCACAGAGTTGCAAAGATGTAATACAGCTCCACTGAGATAGCACTGCACAAATAAGAACAACAATATACAGTTAGGTAACACATTATCATAAAATGGATATTGTTTCTCTGTTATTTTATTTTCCAGTCTTGTATTTTGAATATGCTTACATACACTGACACAACAAGTACTGACATGACACTTGTACAATAGTCTCAAAATGGTAAAAATTTATTTAGTATTTGAAATGAATTCAATATTTCGGTCATTTTGTCTCTGACGAAGATTCTGCTAGGATCGAAAGCTCAGGCTCCTTTTGACTTCATTCGAATTCAATATTTCTGATATTTTGAGCTACAAATATATGAGTTTCTGTCTTACGTCCCTCTTCTAAAAGTTGAATGATTCTTAACCACATCCATTGGAAGGAACACATCATTCCCCAATTTTATTTTCACTGCGCTTCTTATGTGACACAGACGAGCAGTATTTCTGGCTGATGCGAGTTATTCCAAGAATAAATAAATTCTATCAAATCAAATCAATAGCTCCAAGACCAAACACAAAATGATATTAGGCCTACTCCTGATAGATGTATTGCAAATAGTTACTCATGGCTACACTCTTGGTTGCTTTCTGTTTATTATGCATCCCCTCATTGGTTAGATCACGCTCAGGGGATGGACGCCATTGATCTGTCTATAAATAAAATTCTGGGTTAAATACAGGACGCTCTTTGAATTTAACTGTGACTTATAGTCATGGTTGAATCCATAGGAAACACCCAGTTTTTTGCGTGTTGGCGACGTGAAAGAATATCACTTACCTGAAAGGCAGGAATCCACCCACAATGCAATGCATGATCCAGGAGCGATACCACGGCACAGAGGGGATTTCCCTTGCAATGTTTTTAGTCCTACATGGTGCATCAAACCCATCGGCCATGTTCTTACCCATAATACCTCCCATTACTGTCAATGGGAATCCAACTGAAATGGAATGGAAGGAATACAAGGAATAAGACACGAATACAGAGAATACGTCAGAATTTAGGGAATCCAACTTAAGGGATTGTAAGGAATAAAACCATATCTTTACAGGTGGAACTATAACTTTCAAAATAGAGAGAGGAAAAGGTGGCCTTAAATATCTGTTCACAGGAAAATATAAATTGTTCTTGTTATTTCTATGTCAGTACAAATAAACTTTAGAATTTGAGTGCAATCAGAAAACTTTTGAGCTGCTACCTGGTTTAAAATGTCACACTAACATGAGTTGGTAATAGACGTTAGCCCTGAACTTTTATACAGTTGTCTTCAAATGCATAACACATTCTAGGCTCGTTATAATGGGAGAAGACTGTTTAAATAACAAAATGGATACATTTTAAAGAACCTTGTCTGTAAAGGTAAAGCATCAACAGTGCTTTTACTATTGATAGAGAGAAATATTTACCACAGATCCATATCATGAGTAGTAATAGAACTGTTGTGAAAGGTAGAGCCATTGTTGAATCCCAATACAATGCTACAGAGTTCACTATACTCCAGATGATAAATGATGGTACTGCCAAATCAAACAAAACAAAAGACATCTTAATAACCAAGCAATGTTAACCTGAAATTCTCACTTTCACAAACACTGATCATATTTGAACGACAGTATCACTAATCTTAGAAGAAAAAAAAAATGTGCAAATTGCGCATCATAAAATTTTCACTTAAATATAAGGTGACAGAAATGAAAAGATCACAATAAATGGTACAGTTATCCACACACAATTTTTCCCAAATAGTAAAAAATCTCCGAAATCTGAAATGTTGTGTACATGTGAAATACATGGATCATTGGACTTCTCACTCATTGTAAATTATGTGTTTTCTATTTTGTTCATAAAATTATTAGAGTTGGATCCAGGGCCCTGTAACACAAAGGTTTGGGATCAATTGTAAATTTGAAAGATCTACTCTGGTTGGTTGCTGGTCAGTCTTTTGAACCACAAGCATGTGCAACAACGATCTTGTTTGACTATTGCCATTTTGCAATTGATTGCAAACCTTTGTGTTACAGGGCCCTAATTTCTCCTGACACCTGCTTGTGTACTTTCCTAAATTTGTTAATGAAGATTTCACACTCGTAGTATTTCACACTTTGTAGTATTTCTTGTGCAAAATAAAACCTGTCAATCAAACTTTGTCTGACAAATTGTTATAACATTCTCGCGACTGTCAATTAAAAGTTATCTTGAGGTTATAAGGCCGAGGTTATGTTGTCGCCACTTGCATTCTCACAACATAGGCTTTGACCTGGGCTTTGTAACACAAAGGTTTGCAATCAATCGCAAAGTGGCAATAGCCAATTAGATCACAATTGTTGTTGCATGCGCTTTTTGTTCAAAAGACTGACCAGCAACCAATCAGAACATTTCTTTCAAAATAGCAATTGATCGCAAAACCTTGTGTTACGGGGCCCATGCAAGAAATAGCAAAGAGAATGAACTTACCTGAAAACATACTAGCTGTAAGAATAAGATTCCACACCCAACTCTCTCCTCCTATCTGTTTGTACATATTACTAGAAGTGTAGCCTGATACACCTGCCAAAATAAATGTCAAGAGATATTTGGTCATAGTTTATCCTTTTCAATCCAATCGTAAGAGGGAAACTACTGACTGAAATAACGATGATAATGATGTAATTGGTCTGCTAATCTGAGTAATATCTGAACAAATAGTTTCTTTCTGTGGAATATTATTACCTCTTTACTCATATTATCCACATTTGCTACAAGTTATAAAAAGGGTAGTTACATTCTGTATGATACATATTAACTTTTCTTCAATATTCTGAATAAGAAATGTTTGTGATGTATACAAATTTAATCGAGAATCTTTGTGAAGTGCCTAACTACAAATGATTTAAATTCACCATTTTAAGGAAATGTTTTTTGTTGTCAATAAGTCAGGATACTAATTGCATACATTAGTTGTTAGTTGTTAGTTGAAAAACACATTGGCCCATATTCTGGAGTGAAGCATGAGTCGCAAGTTCGTGCAAAGCTATTGTGCGATCCTTTTGTCTGATGTTAACTGATGCATCAGACAAAAGGAACGAACCATAGGTTTGTACGACCTTGCGACGCATACAAACCCAGTCTTCGGTTCAGAATATGGGCAATTGTGACTGTTTAAACCTAGTAACCCATAATTTATGCATTAAATTTAGTTATATCACTTAGAATTGATAGGAATAATACTTACATGAGGTAAGGGCGTATAAAAGGATGAATGCTGTGTTCATTGAACCATGACGATGAACATTGAACATACCACACAGTGCCATTAATATGAGGCATGTAGCTAGCGTCAAGAACTGCATTCCAACACCTGACAATGACAAGACAGGATGTAAAACAATTTTTGCACTTCATTATAATGTAGCATAATTTGTTTCTCTATTATTGTATAGCACCATGAGCATCATGCCTGACGGACGTGCGCTGTATGCGGCGGTCACAACTCGTCGTAGGCTACGGGGCACGTGCCATCAACGTAGCCTGCGTTGCATGTACAATGCACGCACAGGTCCTAGGTCAACTTCTGCGATTCCCGCGTTTCTGTAGTAAGGGTATTGTAAAAACCTCCTATACGTCGTACATGCATTGCTGCACGAATTTTCTACAAAATCCGTCGTAGGGAGTTGCACGTCGAAGGTACGGCAAATTGTGACCGCCGCATTAGAAGAATACACCATTATTATTTTAATAGTATAATCAGTTTATCTGTAATATCTATAGTGGAAAGACAGAAAAGAAGAGAGGAAGAAAGGTACTTTGGAAGAAAAGAAATTTCTCCAAGAGAAAGGAATGCAGTGCTTAGGAGTAAGTGATGGAAATGCCAGAGACTTGAGGAACAAAATTATCAACCAAGTCTAGATATGAATACTCGAGAGAGATATAGAGATTTTATAAACAGAAACGTATTTATCTACAAAGAACAAAGACTTTTGGGATATTTGGATATCAAAATATAAACAGAACAAATCTTTATTTACATCTGCACTAAAGGTACAATTGCCAAAAATAATGATAAATAAAACCTATTAAAACAATTCATCATTTCAATGAGTTGTCTTGCCCTACAAAATACCAATATTTCCCATGCTTTGGAGTTTACAAAGAAGGCCAACTAAACCACCATATGTTACATCTTGCGCATGCTTCGGGTAGATACCGGCCAATAAAAATCACCTTACTATTATTAGTATAATTGGTTCTAGGACAGCTCCCTTTGAGATCAACTCCCCTTGGATCAACTCCCCCTGGGACAACACACATCTGACAAGTCAAGAAGACAACTCATCTGAGAACAGCTTCCATGGATGGCAACTGCTCAAGGGAAGTTGTCCTCCAAAGACTTGTCAGGTAATGACATGGGAATTTACCTCAGTGGAAGGTGTCTTGATACAAGTATTATTGTTATTATTATAAACAAAAACCTACCCAGTATGGAGCAGAGCAAACTCTTGTATGGTGGGAATCTAAATACATCAGTGTGGACGATCTTCCAGCCATTTTCTTCTTGGTCCAATTCATCAGCTTCATCATCATCCAAATTGTAGCGAGCAAAGTCATTCTTCAGAACACGCATCTAACAATCAAAGAGAATGTAATTATTAGATCATCATCCAAATTGTAGTGGGCAAAGTCATTTTTCAACAAACGCATTTAACAAGCAAAGGGAATGTGATTACAAGATTATTATGCCAATACTTTCACAGGCTTTGAGGAGAAAATTATGGGTATTTGCCCCAAAGAAACAGGAGGGCAACATGGATATATAGCTCAACTAAAAAGCAGTCCAACACAATCCCAAAAGGGAGAAAGATGCTCTATTCTTATTAGTTATTCATTATCATGTTACTGATACTCCATGAAAGGACTTCCCGCAGACACAGGGATCATATTCTCAAAAGTCCTTAATGCCACAACTGGTAACCAACATAGTTAAGAGTAATAAATAAAACTTGTCAGAACACCAATTTGTTAAACGACAACCAAAAAACAGCTAATAGCGCTTTCAGGACCCTAGGTAGCTTGTTACATTATTCTACGACAAAGATATATCTTTTCCAGCACATTTAATCTGAGAGTTCTTCAGTGAATAAAAAAATCTATATGTCATTCACTGGCAGTACAGAAAAAGAGTACTTTATATACCTACATATTGAACCATACTACTCACCAGTATAATGACAACAAAGCCAAGAAGGAGGAATACAAGTACCATAGAGTTGATGATGGACAACCAATGAACCTGGGATAGAAAATGTAAAAATTAGATTCTCAATAATATCATAATACTACTGTACATGTATTAGTAGCTGTAAAAAGATGGAATAAAATAGAAAACTTCAAAAACCTAGCATTAACATAAGTATAAAGATAAGACAAGGTAAAAATGAGAAAGCTAAATTCAGAATCCCATAATTTTATCCATCTTTTCTACTCACTTGTATATTATCCTCCAAAAGCAAGTGCAATTTATTATGCGCAAAGTATTTTGTCTTGAGTTATTATTTAGTTGGTTCATGATGCTTTATTTTCATTATAACATGTAATTACACATATTTGTACATAATTTGTCCAACATACATTTACAAATCATCATTTGTGTGCAAAAGTATACAAAAGACGAAAAAATAGATTAGAAATATTTTAGTACACTGTCAAGTTTGTCTAACATTTGAGATACCCTAACATATTGAGATTAGACAGTTTGCAGAATACCATCTCAGGACTTACCTCTAGTGTTCTAGGAAAGAAGCTAGCATTCTTGAATTGCTTGAGACCAACATCACTATATCTCTGTAATATATCATTATATTACATTTGTCTCTTTTCAGATTAACACCTTATGATATTTACCTCTAAAGTTCTTGGAAAGAAGCTAGCATTCTTGACTTGCTTCAGACCTCTATCACTATACTTCATCTTAGATTCATGCCATGTAACCCCATAGGTGAATTTAATCTGTAGAGGAGGCGTGATGTCATCAAGACTCTGGGGCTGCTTGTCTCTTGTAGTAACGTTCACAAAAATGATCTAGAAGAAAAAACAAGAATATAAGTACTTAAATAGTGATAATTTTGTTTTTTGTTACAAGATTAGAACTCTAAGAAAGACCTTATAGAAAAGAAAAACATGGCTCCAGCTAATTATGGAGTTTTACCTTATGACATTAATAATTGCATCACAAAATAAGGTGAAGTAAACATTGAGAAATAATTTGAAAGATTGTTACCTGATTTTCATTATATTCAATGTGGAAGTGATGGTGAACCCATAAATAGATATTATGAGTGTGGGGTATGAAACCACTCTTTAAAGGGATGTAGTAACATTGAATGATATATACAAAACGCAATTTATTTGAGTTAGCTCATTTTGCCAACATAATTATAAACACATAGGTCAGTCTGGCATCTCTTCAAAATTGCAAGCTAATTGCTTGCTTTACTTTCGAGATATCAATGATTTTCATACTCACATTTTTAATCCCATCCCTGAATGGGATAAAAACCCATGGGCTTTTTCAACACAGCACAACATACATCCCATTTCCTGTTGTCTAGTCCCCGTCCCTAGCAGCCTGCTGAGCTAGCAACAGAGGGGTCGTAAATTAACTTGTTTTAACACTGTTTTAAGGTAGTAAATGACTTCCGTTTAATCTGAAACTTTCAGTAGTTTGTTTTTACCGTTAGAGCAGCATAATTTTATTCATTTTGATTTAATACATACATACATACATAAGTTATTTATACAGCGCTTTTACATTTTTTTAAATGCTCAAAGCGCTTTACAATTAAATTAACAATAAAAACATTTCTGCTCTCCAAGTGCTTACAAGGACAAAGGGAATTAGAGACAAAATAGATAGGTTTTCAATTTCTTTTTAAACAAAGGAACTGAGTTACATGAACGAATGTCAATTGGGAGGGCATTCCAGATGTTAGGACCAGTGAAACTTAAGGATTGCTGACCTTTATTAGAGTTCATTTTAGGTATTTGCAACAGAAGAGTGTCAGTTCTTGAACGTAATGAGTAATTAGATTGCCGGACAGAGGAAAACAAGCTTGAGATGTACTGTGGAGTAATATTATTTATGGACATAAAAACAAACAGAGCAATTTTGTATGTGATTCTCTTTTGGACCGGTAACCAGTGGAGTTCTTTAAAGTAGACAACTGGAGAGTCAAAACTCTTTTAATTGCAACAAAACTCATACCACTGCAACGAAAAATCTTTACTGATTCAGAATATCTGAACCCCTTGTCAATATCTGTTTTAGATCGGGAGTTATCACCTTTCAAAGAAGGGCCCCCATTTTCAGGCTTCAGCGGTACCCCGCAAGGGCGTCGAGATTATGACGTCACAGCGTGGGCACCCGTACAGTGTCCACTGTATGCACGTATCCTGTACTGTGCTATATCGCGTACATTGCACATTCTGATTCTTGAAAACTTTCTTTCTCTCTTCTCATCTCATGCTTCAACCCAGGCCCTGACTAACTGGTCAAAAGTGATATATCTTGCGGACTGTTCCTCTATCATTTGTCTTTATATTTAAGTTAATCCATTCCAATAATGTATTCTTTTTCATTATATTAACATAATAATATTAACATATTGCCTATCCTCAGCACGAGAGTGAGTGGGAAAAAAAGATAATAAAACAAAGTGACATTGTTTTCATTGTGGACTGTTCAAATCACATTTTTAGTTGTGTTGTCATGACAAATTATTATAACCAATAATCCTATATATCTATATTGTAAGGTTATCATAATCTTGAAATTGTTCATTTGGTTTTGTAAGTCTTTGTGCAGATCCCGAGATAATTTCATCCGTTAGCTATAACAATAATTCCTCCAAAATTTCGGATGGAATAGCTCCTTAGTTCTTCAGTTACAGTATATATGAACTTTTTTTCTTCATGGTTTTAGATATTGTTCAGAATGAAATAACATTATTTTGTAGATTCGACCTTGTTGCAATGAATTTGACAGATTTTGCATTCGTGATTAAAGCAGCAGTCTTACGAGAGACGACTGTATATTCCATCCGCTCCTGCCGGACTGATATACACTACCCCATCCCGTTGCGTGTGTAAGAATTAAGCCAAACTAAATTAGTAAACAATTCAATGCTTACGTCATTGATTCTTAAATATTCTGTCTCTTCATATATCTTTTAGCCATTGAATTTCAATAAATAAGGAATTTTGGAGGAAATGTGACATGACCACCTTGTCAAACTAATGATGGTATTGTTACCTGGTTAATCCGTGTAAGTTAGTTGGGAAAGTCATGACGGTGGCATGATTATATTTTGCTCTAAAACCTTATTTGGAGGGATTCATATTTAAAAAAAGAAATCATATTAAAATCAATATAGATTCAACACAGAAAAGTCTTCTTAAGAATGAAGTCACTATAAATTTACGTGGAATTTTAAGCATTATATCTCCCAATGTCAATGGGCAAATTAAACGCTTCACCAACAACCAACGGGCTGCACCGTTCCCGGCCCCTCGGTGAGAGACGAGCAAGGCAATTCATGCTTTTATCAAGATTGCAAACTCTTCAAAAATCTATCGCAGCAAGTTCAAATCTACAAAATAGTCACAATCGTTAACAATATATCAAAACACGATATTCAAAGGATATACAACCCTGCATGATTAGTCAAATGGTGTAATCAGTTGTGATAAAAGCGCCATATTAATCCGAGACACAGCAGCTATAGCAAGCAAGTACAGTGCGAGCATGTGTGTTTACGCGTATCAAGCTGCGCGCGCAAGCTTAGATCACCTGGCTGTTGTTCGAGCTGTCCAAGGTGCGACGTCACAAACCAGGAGCTCCTCCGCATGCCGAGCGGCCCATTTGGGGGTGGATTAAACAAAAACGCTAAAAACCATTTACAGCTATTTCTGAGAGATTCAAGTCATTTTCAGCATGTCAATCGTATAAACGAAGGAAAATCTGTTCAGTAACGAGTAATTTGGCCATTATTAGCAAATATTGTGTATTTTCTCCGTGTGTCTACTTTAAGTATGGGAGAAACATGATCATATTTTCTAGATCTAGTAATTATACGGGCAGCACGATTCTGAATTCGTTGAAGTCTCTGAATGTCCGAAAGGTTGATATTAATTAAAAGTGAATTGGCATTATCAAGACAATTGCTCTTGTTTTTGAAAGTTACCAAATCCCTTTAAAGATTGTTATGTGATCTTCATTATATTCAATGTGGAAGTAATGGTGAACCCAAAGATAGATATTGTGAGTGTGGGGTATGAAACCACTCTGTAAAGATTGTTACCTGATCTTCATTATATTCAATGTGGAAGTGATGATGAACCCAAAGATAGATCTTGTGAGTGTGTGGTATGAAACCACTCTCCTGGAAGTGACCCACAAAGCCTCGGATTGGTATTTCATCTGGTTACAAAGAAAGCAGGAATTCAAATGAACATTTCATAAAAAATATTTGTGATAATGAGACTTGTACTGAAGTGGAAACATTTGTAAGGACTGAATACCCTTTCAAAAATTTCAGCAAATAAAGTACTTGGATACAACGTTCCACAGAGGAATAAAGCACACTATTGGCAAATTAATTGATACATACAGTTGTGCTCATCTATTTAGCACCACGACTATAAAAAACTTGAAAATGACAGGGGTATAAATACATATGAGCACAACTGTATACTGTATAAGTGGTTTATTTCGCGAATATCGCGAATCGGGATGCGACTGCGAATTTAACATCGCGCGAAACAGTGCCACGAATTTATCAACACTAAAAAAAGTTTTGAACTCCATGCGCTCGCAGAGCACAGCTGTCTGTGCAGCGCTTTTATTATAGCACACACAATGATAGAGCGATGCGTCGATGACTGGTATGTAGGTCAAATAACTTCAGGTAGTAAGTCTTTATTCCATTTTACTGTCTTTTTATAAATATAATGTCTTGTTTTTTAGATAGGAAAAGATGGAATACTTATAGTTCTAGTTACTTTTAATTCCAGATTTTACCGACCGCGAATTTAACATCGCGCGAAAATGTCGGGACCCCCACCAAACGCGAAAATATCTGTACGCGAAAAAAAACCACTTATATAGTAATATGCATCATGTGTGTTACAACGAAACAATGTTAAGACTAGCCAAGTTGCAAGAATCTGCTATAAAATCTTAATCCTTCTCTCACATTAGTCCTGCTGAAATATGATTTATTCAACATACCTACAACAAACTCAAAGTAATAGAGTTCTTCTATTGCTTCTCTCAGTTGATTGAGGTCTGATTCAGCAAGCTTCATATCACAAAGAACTTCACTGTTTGTGTTTTCTATAGGGGGAGGGGGGGGGGGTAAATAAAACAAGTTACAACCATATTATGAAAAATCTATACAACAGCATATTGAATGTAGAAATAGGGAAAGACTCATCACAATGATGGTCCTGGTAGCACCCATTAAACCATTCCTCCAATCCATCCATTGTCAGCTAACCAACATAATTTTCATCATATGGGACTGATTCTGTGTCAAACATTTCAAAGAACCCCAAGAAATAATTTAGTATTTTTGAAAGTTATCAAGGAGTTCCCAATGGATTCAGAAAGATGATGCTGTAGAGGCCAGCGTATGTAGTCCCCACACGAAAACCATTAAACACATTGCATTGAGAAGCATATTTATTTCAGAATAAAGAACAACTACCAGAAGGTAAATTGCAATGAAATAGTAATTTATTCTCCAAGTTTAAATTCAACTCATCAAATAAAATTGAACCCATTTCCCAATATACACTAGAAGAAAGATAAAAAAGGAAATAGAAGATACAAACCTTTGAATTTAATCTGATACATAGACTCTGCCATGCGATCACCATCTAGAATCTCTCCCAAAGTCAGACTCTTGGTTTCAACCTAGCAGATGAACAACGAAGAGAAAAGAAATATTATTTTATTTAATTTCCATGTGTTCCATACAAAGTATTACAAGAAACTACATGTAAAATGAATGAAAAGAATCTTGAGAGGAGAATTATTTTGGTTTATTTTTAGAAAATTCTTAATAGAAAAGTTCCTAATTCGAATGATTAAACAAATTATATAAAGATGAAGATTCACTTCAGCAGTAAAACATTTCTCCATATGGCATAAATATGTTGATCATAACCTTGTGGTACAAGATCATCTAAGCATTGTTTCATTTATCTATCATAATAAATGAACAATGAACAAAATTAGGTTCAAGTCTGGATGGTTAACCAACAGGTTAAAAGGTGAAGGAAAAAAAAAAATTGTATTTATTTGTTTTGTTCCAAACCATAAAAATACCTCTTTATTAAAGGAAAATATTGTTGTGAAGTACCTTTTCTGGTCTGCATACTGGTAGTTGGTAGTAGTGATATGTTTCATGAGGGTTGAAATAAGGTCCTACTTTGTTGACATATAGCGGGACCTGTATAAAAAGAAATCATAACACACCTTCGTCAATGATAGCCAAATGGCAGTTGTAACATAAAGTGTTCCAATCCATTCAAATACACAGTAACCAATCAGGGTCCCTGGTAAATAGATTTCTTGAAAAAGTCTCAATCTAAACCAATTAGAATTGTTGTTTTAAATTTCCAATTAATCATAACTTTTTAAGTTACAGGGAACATACAGTATAGAGAGATGTGCTTACATCTATTTGAAACTTTTAAACTGGCAGAATATGAAATAGAGTGACAAATTTTTTTTAGTGTTTAATAGATTGGACCCTCTTCTAAAGACTTGACATACAAAGAAATGACAATATACCATAAGGAATAAACATGATAAATATGCCCATTAATGGATCTCGGAAGCCAGTGACATAGGCCTATCCTTGCTAAAATTCAGACTCGCCAATCTTTGGTAATATAAGGTTCTCATTTATTAATGTTTTATTTCAGAATTAGTGAATAGCATCATTTCATTAAGTTGTAATGCATTTCAGTATCACTATTGAACGGCTACAATGGCACTTTGGAGGCAATTTGTAGCTACATATTTTGTGAAGGCGAGTATTGGAGTTTGTCTCGGTAATTTGGTGTCTATTTTTGTTAAGAATAAGATCGACAGATTCTGTGATAACATTCGCGCTGAGCTCCTGACCCTGCTTTAGTTTCCATCAAATACTCAAAGTTCAACACAAGTCTTGAATAGATTCTAAATATGAACCAGGTCATGAGCTTCACGTGATTAACCAATCAGAGCAGCCTGTACACTTTGTGTACAGGCTGCCGCAGTAAGGTAGTAGATCTAACGTTAGGCCTAATTTATATTTTTAATGCCAACGCAACGCAAAGGCAACGAAGCAGGCAATTTCAAGAAATTTGAAAGCACAAAATGACATTGTCAATAAACATAAAGAATAATTTTTCACAATATTCTATTCTATTCTAAGCTTCCAGACAATAAGACATCCGCCCCACCCCATCACAAGTCAACACATTCATTAGTAACCGTATTAAATGCTCACGTCACTTTCTTTCACTCTCTAGCTCTCCAGCCACGCTAGCAGCACCACTACGTGGGACTACTATCAAATACAGTGACTAATTATAGGTGCATAACTACATTTTTATATTAATACTTTTTCACAACAAATGTATATTTTACGTACCAATATTTTCCTTGTTGCCTATAACCTTTTTGGGGGTCTGTCTCCACTCGATGTCATCAGAAAGGTTTAAAGTTGGATAGATCCAAAATAATTCCGGTTTCTGTAGCGACGAATGCAAAGTACTGCATGCAATGCACTTATATAACTTACGTCTTATGAGGGCGCTGTGCGGTGTAATTCAAGGCCCTATATAAATACAGGGCCTTGGGGTAATTCGTGGAGTAAGTCGAGTAAGATTACTTCCGGTGATAGGCCAGCTCACTACCGATCCATTAAAAACTCATTGAGCTTGACTTAGTTTTTCTCCACAGCTGAGAGATTTATATTTAAATTTTTTTGTAATAACCATGTTTTGCACATAGCAGGCCCTTAAGTAGGATTTTTCGGGTGGGTTCGAAATCTGCAAAAGTGGACAAAAAGGTACATCAAATTTTTTTGACATCATGCCTGGCGATCAAAAAGTACATCAGATTTTTTTTTCCATGTTTAATATGGCCGCGTGATAAGTGGGGGGGGGGGGGGGGGGGGGGGGGGGGGGGGGTAAAAAAAAAAAAAAAAAAAAAAATCCGCCTTCGGCCTCAAGAAGAGTACCATATAATATAACAGCTATAGGGGTAGGCTCAAGTCGTTCTTTACATGATCTTCCCTTTTTTTTCCTTTTAAATAAATTTTGATTTTGTATTTTTTGATATATAATGATATTATATAATGATATTTTGAAGAGCTGCAACGCTCTGCCAGGAGTGACTATCTAACGTATGAGGAGGGTGAAGGGGCGTGTGCATCCGGGGCGGCAATTTAGGGGGCGCAAAAAATAATTATATATATAAAAGAATAAAATAAATAAATATAAAATGAAAAGACGAAAAGAACAACAACAATAAAAAGAAGATGACTATGGGAAACGACAAGGAAAAGAATACGAAAGAGGAAAAAGAAAAATTAACTATTAAAGTTGAATTAAGAAGACAATCCCAAATATTGAGATATTTATATCAATAACATCCTTACAAACCCCCAAAAATACTGAGTGGCGTTTCAACCCCCAAAATAAGTTAATAATAGTGAATTTTAACGATGTACCCCTACCCATATTTTCCGAGTTAGCTCCCCGGGGATGCGTACTAATACTAGTGTTCTCTCCGTCGACGTCACAAACGGGAATTCGGTCTTGGCGAAGTAAACACAAGGCATGCCGTGTGTACACACTGACACATTTATATGAATCTACTTGTGTGTCAGAAGTTTTATTTTATCGTTATTAAGCTTATGTGAATGATTTTAAAACAGAAATAAAAATGAAGCAATGTCATACAGTCAATAATATGCCTCTAAATTGCTAGAATGTTCTTATTTGTAGCATTTTAAGACGAGGGCCGTGGCGAAACAAGTCAATAAATACTGACTGTTATACGGTATGGAAATCACTTAGTTGTGGTGTGCAGTTGATCAATTTGCGAAACGTAAATGCTTATAAAAGTAGATTTATGAACATACTCATTCTCCAAATTATGTAACTGCCCACTACAGATCGATAGACCTATAGATTAATTTCAAGAGAAATAATATGAAATTGATCGAGATATGCTCACGGTCAATCGCGTAGCGGACGCTAATCGTTCGTGTTATTGCAAGATATTCTATTTCCGCGTTGTGATGCGACCGGCTCTTAAAAAACCAAGTCGTAGCGGAATCGGTCTGCGCTTGCCGCCGGCGCGGTTGGCCTGGCTAGCTAGCTTCATGTATGTGCTAAGTGTTCGCTTTTGCGCTTCACTTTGCAAATAATACTGTCTCATGTATTCGTTTTGCCTTACAATTTAATACGAAAAATCAGTCGGTATAGGCCTCGAAGTAAGTAAGTAGAATTGTTTATCAATTCTTTGTGAGTTTGCTTCATCATCTTTCACTATATGTCTTCGAATTCATAGAAAGGTCATTTTGATCCAAACTTCACCCATTTGATCTTGATCGAATACTTGTCAACAAGGAATAACGAAATCATCACAAGCAAGCCACAGAAATGTACAGTATATAGTGTACAGCGAAGCAACACACACTAAACACGTATACGGAACAAGCTGCTCAAGCTGCGTGTGTACTGTGTGAGCGACCGGATCTACAATGTACGTCACCTCACAGAACTCGATCGTATACGGAGTTAAAAAATATATAAAACAGTGAAAATATCAATAAATAACTCCTTGTTTGCAATAATACTTCACAATTTAAGACTTGGAATCGTTATTCATACTATTGTTTATATAGGGATAGTAAAAGATTTGTACATATGATCCTTAATTATTTGAATTGAATTCCTTGAAAAATTGGTAAAATCATCTAACTCTATCTGCGCATCATTCTGTATTCAACATCCAGGCACGATTATACACAATACCCGGCCGTGACGTCACCCTCATAGTGTACTAGAGACACATAGTCTTTCACGCCCAGGCAGGAGGCTAATTTCATGAACTATCAAACCATGAATATTTGAGACGCCAGAGGATTTTTGTGATATGCTTATCTGTTGAACAACTTATATATGCTATATATTATCTGTAGAACCCAATTTAATGGAAATTCACCCCCTTCTTAATTCAACTTTAAGGACAAGAAAAATAAGGACTTTAAAAAGACTGACAGTTCAAACCAGACGTCATAGATGTATTTCCAAGAAAATTCCCTTTACTGTTCTTGCTTCAACTAGAACAATGTCAACAATTGTACTAGTCTTTCAGTTTTCTTACCCAGTGATGGATTCAGTAAGTACGATTATTCATGTGGGTCAAGCAGACGACATAAAGTAATTACGGTGTGGTCCGAGTTTTGTTTTTAAAAAATGCCTATTTTCTCAGGGTGAAGTTGATTTGCGACGACTCTTAAACAATAGCGCCATAGCTGCACACAATACACGCATTGGAGGCGCTTTACTACGTACGTGACACGCACCAGGACCAGCGGTGAGTTTCTCTTTATTTTTCTATCTTTCAATATAGTATAAATTCCCCTCTATAGTATTTACTCATAGTCTATTCTATGTCTATGACGATACTCAGCAGGATCCATAAGTAAGGATATAACGCTGAGGAATCAACTTAGGTGCATAGAATTAGCACTGTTTTTGTTACATTTTAGTTGCTTTTTTTTTTTTATTTTTTTTTTTTAGTTTTTTTTTTTTTTTGCTTTCATGTTCTATATTTTGGATGGAAGCGCCCCTTGAAAGCCTCCAAGGAAGTGGCATCAAGGGTGATTTTCGGAAGCGCATTCCAAGCAGTCACTGTCCGGGGAAATAGAGTTCTGGTAGAGTTGTGTACGGCAAGGGATAGCCAACAACTTCTTGGGTGGTACTGTCTTGTGTTGCTGGCAATCATGGGTGTTGTGTAGTGGTTTGCATTGATCGCTACCATATCATGCTGGATCTTATACATTAGGTATAGGCTTGCAGCTTTTCTCCTCTTCTCCAGGCTCTCCCATTTTAGATGTTCTATCATGGCAGTGACGCTGTCCATACTGATAGTATCTCTGGAGGGTGAATCTTGCTGCTCGTCTTTGTACTGCTTCAATTTGCAAGATATCCTTGTTCGTGTGAGGGTTCCAGATCGAGGCTGCAGTACTCCAGATGAGGTCTAACAAGAGCGAAGTAAGCTTGCTGGTGAATCTTTTGTGATGTTTTACGAAGGTTCCTTCTGACAAGTCCAAGCATCTGATTAGTCTGTAGATAACTATCAAAATTATTTCGCTATCGTCCCAAATTTTCTTAGCTATAACCTAATATCTGGGTCTACATTTTTTCCTAGGCTTACCTATAGAATACCCTACTCAGCTTTTATATGGAGGGGTGTACCAATGATCAACCGACAGCCAACGACCAACGACCAGCTTTCATAAGATGTCCGTTCTTTAACGTTGGTCGTTGGTTGGAACCAGATAGGATATCATATTATATTAATCATTCCTTGTCGTTGGTCGTTGGCTTTCAAAAGGAGAAGATTTCCCGTTCTAAATAATAGTAGTCTAAATAATATTGGACGTTGGTCGTTGGTCGTTGGTGGTTTCTAGAATCTATCTGACTTGTTCTTCAGTTTCATCTCTCCCTATTTTGTTACGTAATCATGCAGACTTGGTTTGGTCGTTGGTTGTTTGTTTCAGAATCAGAAGATTGTTTAATATTATTTTACACAACTGGACACATAATTTAATACAATTATTAGGCAGTGGTCGATGGTCGGTGGTCGTTGGTCGTCGATCATTTTGGTTCGAAAGTATAATGGTAGGAGGGCGTACATCCGAGCATATCATCGCATGCACGTACGTGGATATTGTTTTGCATATTTTGTGCGCGTGCCGTATAGATTCTATGTAGAGATGAAATTTGAAATCATCTGAGTAGCTCAAAAATGTTAAGTATTTCTTTGTCCTACACAATCATCATCTAATTTTCTTCTATATATGAGTAGGTATTCTATAGTTATTCCTTTTCCTACAACGAAAAGTACCTTATTCAATACGAGGTCAATATATTCTGTTATATTGATCTCGTATACCCAGTTGCTGTATGTCGGACAGGCTCGATGTCCGGACGCGTAGTTTAACTGCGTCTACATTGCAATACGCGTATCAAACTTTGCGCAGACCCTGGGAATCGAATTGGGATGGCCATTTCTTCAAGATGAGGCAAAAAAATGTGAGTAAATTTATTAATAATCAACATTTATGCTTCAATTTATAAAATAATTACAATTTCGTACTTTAAATGTCTTTTCGTGTTATAAATCGGGCACTTCAGAAGCCCGATCGTTCTTCCCGCATCTTCATATGTAATGAAGTGCTATTCCGATGATTGGAGTGATTGTATGCAAAGGTCATGGTGCCGCCTAGCTCTCTCGACCTCTCACGATCGAATGCCGATCGATATTATGAGCGAAAGAAACGTACGAATGCAAACAAAATAATGTGCGCATTATGATGATAATGATCAGATGATGATGATGAGTAATGATGATGATTGTGGTGATAATGGTGAAATGGTGATCATAATCATGATGGTGATGATGATGGTGATCATGATCATGATGATGAGGTGGTGTTGTGGTGATAATGGTGAAGATGACGAAGATGATGATGATGATGGTGGTGGTTATGGTGGTGGTTGTGATGATGATGGTGGTCACGGTGGTGATAATGATGATGATGGTGATGATGGATGTGGTGGTGATAATTATGATAATGGTGGTGAAGATGAGGGTGAATTGGAATTGGTAGTCAGGGTGCTGACAGTTCAAATATGAATGTGACTTGGCCGAGGGGGGGGGGAATGGCTGGGGTACAATACAAAATATGCATTAATGATGGTTGATTAAATAAAAATGAATGAAAATTTATAAGTGATTCTATCAATCTAATCAAAATTTATTCTCCTTTTCTTTATCAAACAGAAGAATCCTCAGCGTTTCTTGAAACTTTCAGAAAGTATGATGCTGCTACCAGGTGATTGAAGATGAAGGAGATTCAGTGAGACAAGCTGCTAGAAAGTGCGGTCTTCCTAATCTTCCCTTCATGATTTCCTGTCCAAGAAATACAGGAGAATTGGCAAAGGACGCCCATCCCTCTTGAACAGAGAAGAGGAGCAGGTGCTGGTTGATCACATCATTTACCTGGCGGATAAAGGATATGGGCTCTCCCGACGTGAGGTAAGTAATATATTATTTTGTTATCCTATAATATTCAACAAAAAAATATACTTTTAAAAAGTATGTATGAAATTTGATATAGACCATTTTGAATATAAAAATACTTGATATTGCATTTTCGATGAAACATATGAGACTCTTTTTAATGAACTTTATTCTCTCTCTTCTTTTTTTTTTTTACACAGGTCATTTCCCTTGCTTCTAGTCGTGCAAAAAACTGGGACGATTCGACGGCGACTATGCACCAGGCACTATCTGACCACCAGCTGGTTTCGCGGGTTCATGAGGAGATGGCCAAAAATCCGGCTTTCGAGACCAGCAGCACTTGCCATGTCCAGGGCAAAGTGCTCCCAGGAGGAACTTGTTGAGAGTTACTTCAAGAAGCTGGGAGACACGATCGAAAAGTACAACTTGGCATTAAGAGAGACTTAGTTTACAATGTCGACGAAAGTGGCTTCAATGCAGAACACAAGCCTGTGAAGATCGTCGGACGCAGATCTTTTCGTCACCGCCCTCAAGCCATAACGTCACCTAGGTCACCGATTACCACGCTTATTGCTTGTGGAAATGCCGCCAGTGAAAGCCTTCCCCCTACCTTTATATTTAAGGGTAGACGAGTGAATATGAATTGCGTAAAGGAGCTCTCACAGGCACGAAAGTGGAGATGTCTGACTCGGGGTGGAGCAACTCTGCAATATTCCTCACATACATGAAGTCGCATTTCATTCCCTTCGTGAATCAGCGGAGAAAAGATGACGAGCACGTCCTCCTACTTTGTGATGGGCATAAGTCCCACATAACTCCTGAGGTTATCGATCATGCCAGAGCAAACAACGTCATCATTTTCGTGCTGCCGGCTCACACTTCACACTTCTTGCAGCCTCTTGATGTGGGATTGTTCAGCCCTATGAAGGCAGCATATAACGCCACATGTAGCAGGTTTATGCGGAACAATATCGGGCAGGTAATCACGAGATACAACATATGCGAGCTCGTATGCCAGGCGCATAAGAGGGCAATGACAGTCTCCAATCTTCAGTCAGCATTTCGAGCTACAGGGATTATGCCCTTTAATCGCCGAAGCGAAGTGACGAAGAAGGATGTCTGTTCCTGTTCTGACCTTACAGTGACAACAAAGAACTGCAGCAACAGCAACAACAACAACAACAACAACAACAACAGCAACAACAACAACATCAACGCAGCATCTGATGCCGGACATACCATCAACATCGAGGGCTTGCTTGCTGAAATTCATCAAAAGCCTTCCTCCGATCACGAGAAACCCCAGGCGTCCAAACGCAAAAGGACATTCAAATACCAACCATCTGGAGTGGCGGTAACGGAGACGTCGGAATACCTAAAACTCCTCTCAGCCAACAATCAACTTGAGTCATCTTCGACATCCACACAATGTCAGCCAGGTCCATCTGGTATAAAAAAAAGGCTGGACTTCACCGAGAGGGAGCGTCATGACTCAGACTCAGATGATTTCGAAGATCAAGAAGACAGAGATACTTGTTGTGTGTGCAACAAGAAAATCCCTCCTTCCATCGACAAGCAAACAATATTCATTCTCTCATGGGCCCAGTGTGACAGGTGCAACCATTGGGTTCACCTGTCCCGTTGTGTGACCACCGAATACGTCGCGGAAGGGGATGACTTCATCTGCCCCTGCTGCATTCAGGAATAGGCCCTATGTATATAATCTTTGAAAAGATATGTCATCATATATGTCATTAATGATATGTTTGCATATTTATGTTAAAGGAAAACAAGGTTAAAAAAAAAAAAAGAAGAAGAGAGAAAGAAAAATGAAAAAGAAAAAGAAAAAGTAAGACTGGAACTATTTTCCAGTAAGGTGAATAAAATACATGAATTGAAACGTAAAAAAAAAAATGAGTGACTCTTTATTGAAATGCTAGTGTTGTAATTATATAATATGATTTAAATGACTGACTGGAGTTGTTGGAATAAGAGAATCATTTCTACCAAAGACAGGGAAAGTATGAAAGGATGACTAATTGGGATGTGAGAGTATGATGAAGGTGTAAAAAGGTGACCAACTGCAAATGAAACTCAACAAAAGGAATGAAAAAGAGGAAAATATAACTACGAATTTCTGAGATTTAAATAAAACTACAATTACAGGAATATGAAATGAATGAATTTGGGGAAAGGAAATCTACTTGACAGAACAGAGTGCATATGAAAATATTAATCATAAAACATTTTGATTATTATTACAATTCTGAAATGAAAACGTCAAAGGAACATTTATGTACAAAATAATTTAGAATCTATAAAAGGAACAGAGAGAAAGGGAGAGAGAGATAGAGAGAAAGGGGGGAAATGCAATATATTAAAGGAGATCCCCCAAAAAGAAACTCAACCAGATTGTTCGAATTCATAACATTTCTATAAAAAAAAAAAAATAAAAAAAAAAATAAAATAGGAATCTTTGAAGGAAAATAGAAAGAGAGAGAAAAAAAAATTAGGAATGCAATTTGTTACAGGAGAGCCAGAAAAGAAATCCAGCAAAATTGTTCGAATTCATAACATTTCTATAGGCCTACCCCCCCCTACCCCCGTTGCCCGCCCGCAAAACATAGCCTATAAAAAAATAAAAATAAATAAATAAAAAATAACATAAAGCTCTATCCTACAGAGGGCGCGCGTGCTATTTCAACAACGGTACATAATTAATCGCGCTGTGCGATGAAAAAAAATGGTAATCCGGAGAGATGACATTGAAATGTAAATCAAGCAAGTTTGCAAGAACTTATTGCGGAGAAATTCACAAGGTATGTTCCAAACAATATAAATATGTGAATTACGTTGAAATTAGCGATTCTTTCTCAATATTTTTCATATAAACTAACTGTAAATGCGACCACTTTTAAGTGTCCGGACAACGGGCCCCCCATCCTACATATGAGTGTCTCCAGCCGACTCCTCAACTTTCATTTCATTTCTTGCACGACAGTCAATGGACATGTCAATGCACTGACAGTGACAGTCACTTCGTCAACAGATCTCGAGTAATAGAATGATGAAAGTATGCATAAATTGTAATATTAAAAGTATGAATCGAGGAGGAATTCATTGATATGTATATAAGGAACTAAGTTTACCTTATCACCATCCTTAAAATGGTTTCCACCACCAGAAACAAGCCCACAAAGTGTCGCCAAAGCGACAATTTTAGCCAACACGACAGTCTCCATTTTGTGTTATGTATCCTCGATCCTAAAAACTGGGATTTTAAAAACAGCATAGAATTCTGCTTTTATTCTTCAAATAATTACTTAATCAGAAATAAATCATCGCATTAGAATTATACTTATTTTTATAAAGCTGATTATTATGAAAATATTTTTTTTTTAGAATATCATAATTATTTTCAGATAATCCCCCCTCGGATTTCATACTAGTATTGGCTGCAGAAATTAGACGAGGCTATGATATATGATGAAGGTAGCGCTAGCCCAGCGCTGCTCCGTACCATCACGCCAATGCATGCTAGGTGATAAGGAGGAGAGTGAGATTTAGGTGGTAGAAAAATAATGAACACCAATTCGAAATTCGACTAAATTCGACTCAATTTTCTTTTTCAAAGGGAAAATGAAAATATGATTTGTGCCATAGCAAAGTGTTAGAGTACAAACTCTTTAAACACCTCCCTATTTTTGTTATCTTGAAGGTTAGTCTGAACTATTTTATTCGCGTAATCGCATTTGACGGTGATATGTCTTAATCCGTAATCTCAGCGACCTTTAGCTTAGCTGATCACCGAACAAAGCCGTGGATTCACTCGACGAGAGACTGAATTTGAAGCGACAAAATTGCTGTTTGCATCATTTTCATCTCAGCAGCTGTCGACTGTCTATGAACTTGATTTCTCCGTTTTACGGAAGACCGATCGGAGTTACGCATCGAGAAGTATCTTGCTGCAAAACTAGCTACGATTTTTGTATGTTTCCGATAATCTTGCCAGACAGCTAAGCCTAATGCAATGGATCTGCAGCAAACCGTGCAAGATCTCGCGGAGGCATGGGTGGCTGTAAGCACCGACACCAGTTTTAGCCGAACTCAGGTAAATATTTTAATGTATTCTACCAGTTCTGATACTAATAAATTAAATTGAATTGAATTTCGATTTTATGTTTAATGAACCGTCATGATATATACAACGGAAATACTAAGTATGATTACGAATTTTTGTTGTGATAATTCATAATATAGATTATTCCGTGGACATGTCAAAAGCTTTCGTATTTGGGCCAACACTCATCCATCAAACGCCAAGCGCTCGTGCCGCCAGGGCTGGCCGACCGCGTACATGTATACATCATGACATTGTCATACGATTGCAATAGGGTGTATGAAAATAATCAAAGACAACATAATCGAATTAAAACGCATATGATCTTTTATGATCATTTTAGATGTTGGTACTTTCTATTTTTGTATAATTTTTTTCATAGACTGTTGATCGATGATGATGGTGATATTGATAAATTCTGGTGATAATAAATTTTTAGTGGCAATAAAAATAACAGTGACTGTCAGTAGGGTCTACTCTATGGACTATGCCATAGTCTGGCCTATTTTCTTTTTGACGTAGCCTTTATAGATCTATATGTAAAAGTTCTTGGTATTAATAATCATTTGGGCAATATTGTATGATAATGAGAGTGGAAATATTTATAGCAAAGGTAATTGTAATAGTAGTGGTAATAGAAAATACATGGGACTTCATCTTTTTAAAATGACACAATAATCAGTAGATTCTGGGCATTTAACAAAAAGACAAGACGAGTTGCTGCCTTGATGTGACTGTTAAAATGAATCTCGGCTCGAGCCTTAATTTTATTGAAATAAAAAAATTCATCACATCAGAGTATTTGAGAATATAATATTGATTTATTCTGCTAATGTCCTTTTCATTAGGTATCCTATGTTCAGACTAAACCAGATAATCTACTCATTTTGGTTAATTTGATGTGCATTTCTGTTTAATAAAGAGCGTTTGAACTGATAAATTTCATAAATATTTCCAGATGTAAGAAGTCTACACCACTACTTGGTCTACATTATACTAAGACCCTTTATTTTTGTTCTTGTTATCTGCATCCAGAATTTATATCATTTAGCTTTTTCTGCCATTGATAGAAAAAAATAGCAATTTTGGATGAGAAAGGATCACTCATTTGCAGAACTGTTTCATCCATTCGATACTAAATTCTTTGATTTATATTTTCAGACAAATTTATATGAGAAAAACCTGCATTGTTTCGCCTTGATCCCTTGGATATATCCTCAAGTTGATTTCGATCCAGGATTATGTTAGTCTTTTACTGTAGCTTCTGACCATATAAGCAGTGGAAGTTACAGGGTTTCTGGGATGAACACAGGCATAGGGTTTGTCATAGCTCAGTTGGTAGAGCACTAGTCCAGCAATCTGGAGGTCTTGGGTTTGAATCCTGATAGCTGAATCCCATTTTCTTTGCTCATTTTTTATTTAATAGATTTCTGGTCAGTTTCCCTCTTTGTTCAAATGTTATTAGTAGAGCTCAAGACAATCTTATTTACACCTCTTTGTGCGATTGCCTAATATATAATGTGTATTTTTTAAACAAAAAGTATGCATACGTTGTACACCTATGAAAATACATTCAGAGTTTTACAACCACACAAGGAGGGGAGTGAACATTTGTTTTGATGAAGGTACATGAATGGTAGGCCTGCATATATACTTCTTTGCATTTCATTTTTTTTCTTTTTTTTTTTCTGGTCAGTTGCCCTCATTGCTCAAAAAATATTTATCAACATACATTTATATTTCAATTTTGCAAGCTCAAAAGTTTACATTCACGCCAACAGCAATACTCCTTCCTGACACTTGTATTTTATTACAACTATTTACAATTTTTTTTGGTACTGTTTATGTGTACCAAATTTACTTTGTAATTACTTATGTGTGAAATCATTCATCTTTTCAGCAGCTCCAAGTTTACGGGAGTGGTGGTGCACAGGGCGAAGGTGCGGAGGAGGGAACAGAACCTTCGACTTCGGGCGAAGGTGATTTCAGCGGCAGTGCCAACCCCATGAGTACTCCTTCCTCTCCTCCTCCCCATGGGTTGGCGAGCGGAGACAGCCTAGCTTCCTCGCACAGCAGGAAACGTAAGCAATCCAGTCCTCAACCTAGACGTGAAGGATCAGAGCCCGCTTCTACTGCAAGCCCGGCACCAACAACCAACAAAGGGAACCCCCCATCATCAAAACGTGTCAAAGACTCAGGTAAGTTGCATTATAGTGTTGAGTGCTATTTCAGATCTTCATTCAAGTTTATTAAGTCCTGAAGAAAAGTATATGGTGACATTATTATTGGTATTATTTAAATAGTTTAATGGCTCCCAAGTATTTATGGGGTTAATACCATGAAGATATATTTTTACTTTTTTTTTTCTTTTTTTTTTCTTTTTGGAATAGACTTTATACATTGCAGATATAATTTTATGTGTTTGTTTTCCTGGAATATTTATTTTTTTAAATGAACTGGGATAAAATCCTTAAAGTTTTGTTACTGTTGACATTTATTTTTGAGTGATGAATGCAAGATTTGTTATCATCTGCATAGCAGATCTATGGTCTGTGACATGGTCTGAGTTTTGAATCACAAAAAATAAGAGTCCAGATTGTAAAGAAAAAGGAAGAAAATAAAAAAGATTTCCCCCCCCCCTATATTGTCTTGGTCTGAGGAGAAATGGCAGTAAGATTGTCATTTTTCATGGGTCTATTGCACCTCTACAACTAGAATTATTTTCTCTCAAAAATAGCTACTTTTGTACAAGCTATAAAGCAAGCTAATCATGGGTCCATAATGTAAAGTTTTATATTTTTAAATTGTTCTTTTTAAGATCAGTTTTATTATCCGAGATTCAATCTTGCGTTTCACATACATGTTATAATAGCGTGGTTTCTATTCGTATTGTAATATCTGCCTTTGACCTCTGATAGCTTTCACAATGAAGCAAACCTTTTTAGTACCATTTTGGAGAATAAGTTGGCCTCTATAAGTATAACAAAAGGCTGTGGTAATGAGATGATAAGAATTGCTGAAGCACTTAAAAGGGGCTTGATCTACAAAGGAACACTGATTGTAGTCTGGGCACTAGATGGTCAACACCACTAAAAATGCACTACATGTATGTACAGTATTTTCCATTCTTTTTTTTTTATATATTTGTAGAAAATATTATTACAAATGTATCATTCTACTTTCAGCTTCCTTTTACTTTTGAGATTTTGCGAAAAGAAGAATACCTCATTATACTGTGACATGAGCGTCTCCATCTCTCACATAATTTATAAATCTTACAAATGTACATGTGCCTAGCACATGCTTACAAGTACATTGTACATTGTGTGTAATTTCTTGGTCATGATGGCTTTGTGCAAATTGTGTTTTTATCATCGTTTAATTAGTTAACTTGTGCAAGTGTTGTTGTTGTTGTTTTTTTTATAATAAAAATAGAATAAACACTCTTGAAAATTAGAAGAGATATCATAAAGCTTTTCAAATTTTTCATTTTTCATTTCAAAGATATTTTTTTTTCAAAATCATGTTCCAAGTTATTGTTGCACAATGAAATATATTTTGAAAATCATAACTTGGCTTGCAATTTATGGTTGATTTCAAATTACAGAACTTTGATCTCTTTGTCTATTCATCTGCAGATTTTTAGTAACTGAATTGGAAGCAAAGAATACGTTGAAGAAAATATACAACAAATAGAAAGAGAAGTTAGAAAGGGACAGGTCAAAGCACAGACAGGAATAAAGTATCAGAATATTCATATTTAAAACTAAAAGAAAGAGAGGGGAAAGCAAAAATCCACAGTTCTTGAAGGAGGAAGAGATTTGAAAGATCACTCATTGCTTAATGGTTCATTATCTGTCAATGAAATTTATCTGTTTGTCATCACACCAGCAAATTCATTAAGTAGCTGCTGCTTCTTTAGACCTCATTGAGGTGATAATACCCGCTCTGTGACAAAATAGTCAGGAATTCTTTACCAGGAAGAGTTGACTTTGAGTTCTATCACAGCGGGATTAGCCCAAGAAAAAAAATGCCCAAGTTTCCTTCCTGCTTTGAGATATTTTGGTCCGCGATCTCACGCAATACTCCTGTCGAAGATTTCTAATTTTACAAACAGAGAGAGAGAGAGAGGGAGAGTGATAAGAAGTATGGTGAAGCTCAGGAGCTAATTTATCTCATAAGCTTGAGTTTTTTCTTGCTCACTTCCTGTGGAGGAAGGTAATTAATCCAGTTTCTCTTTACTTGGCATCCTTGCTGTAGTTTGGCAGGCTTTGATAGCCAGAGGGAACGGCAAAGAAATCAAATATATACCTGTATTTGGTGGTAGAGAGAGCTTGGGAATTGGAATTAAGTGACTAAAAGGGGAGAGGATTAACCAGCTTAGGACGCTCTTCCAGATCTAATTTGCGTCATTTTAACTTTGCTTTGTAGCAAGTCTGAGAAGGTCTTTGCTCGAGGTATATGACATGAATTGAAGATCTTCCGCCGTCGACTCGGAAGACATGACACATTTTGTTTTTCTCTTGATGAAGGTCAAATAGGATGTATTTCTTAATGAGTAGGGTATACTTTATGATCTACAAAACTATGAAGGACATTACACTCATTAATCTAGCAGAATATATAATCCATAGACATACATGAGATGATGACCAGTAACAGATAATATCAATATTTTTCAGGATAATGAGTCAGGAACTTATGATTTTCAGCTAGAACTAAGATTAATAGAAGCATTTGAAATATATGAAAATCCCACATTAAATCCAATTCTATAAAGAGGTTCAAAAATTCACACCAGCTCAAATTACTGGGGATATTTTTCTCAAATTGCCTAGATTTTCAAGAATACATTTGTTTCAATTTGCCTGTTTACTAGCAAAGTGTTAATAAACAAAGACAACCAGAAAGCTTGACAACTATTAGGTAGAATGGATTTCAAGGTATTTCCATGTTGTTGTTTCTTGTTTGTCGGGGAGGGGGGTGGGGTATAAGTGATACAAAAATATAGACTTAAGTTTAATGTATTGTGAAATAGAATGAAGTAATAAAATACATATTGCTTGTCAAATGACATCTATAAACCATGTAAATTAGCTACATTTTCTGTTTTAAACAACTCTTACAGTTATTGACAGGGAGGAAATTTCATGATAACTTACGAAGTATAGCATTCTGACAAAAAATATCCAGATGTATTAAATTGTTTGAAGGCCAATATTGAAGGAAATATACCTCTGCCAATAAAGGGTGTCAGATTCAAGATTTTACAATAATTCAACATAAAAAAAGTGGTGTTATGTTCACATTGCTCTTTTTTAAATTGGAGCTTTTTTCTGTTATTTTCCCCCGCTTTCATTAAAAGCAACTATATTTTTGGATCGATCATGTTTTCTATCAGAAAGTAATTTGTTTCTGTATAAAATAATATACTCTTGATATCACTTTTACAATGTTATCTTTTGACAAACAATTTGAAAGCGAGCCAAGCTAACAAACTGGCCGCGTGAAAGAAACATCCAATCCTCTTACTAGACATATATTCAAAAACCTCCTTAACCGCTATCACTAATAATCCTGATATAAAGGGAGGATAAGAAATAGATGGTGGTGCTTTCAGGTGTCAAGGCAAATCAGCCTTGGTTCGTTCCTACCTCAATATATCCCATGAGCCTTTACTGCATCTCCTGCATAGCTGACGAACATGATGAGTCTTCAGGGAGGGGATTATCTCTTTTACAAGAGCTCCATTGTGAAGGAGAACTTGGAAATTGGTCTTGAAAGTTAAATTTTCTTATGTGTGTGTGAGTGTAACTAATAAAATCATGAGTTAAATGTTTTTAAATATTTGTACATTTTAATTATAATCTGCATTTGAATTTCTCAAACTCAACCAAAACTCATGTGTAAAATCATAACTGTAGAAACTTCTGTTGAAAAACTTTGAAAATCTTTTTATTCTAGATGTGCTGATATTAAATTCATAATTGGGGGACACCTTCATACTTGTTTGGGAATAAACATTATATATACATTTTACACATGCCTTGATTTTTTAAAAAATTTACCATCATTTAACTAGAGCTCCAAACAAAGTCTCGTTCTCTCATGAAGTTTATATGAACTGATCTTAAGAAAAGTCTTCTTAAAAAAGCAACTTGATACTTTCTTTTAAACAAGTTTTGTTTTATAGGGAATAAAAAAAAAGCATTTTGTTTCCTGTCTCTAGAAATATTTATTTCTATATCTGTAAGTTAACAAGCATCTCGACATCTTCTTTCAAAGAAATATTTGCAAGGCACCCTAAGCCTCCAGGGATTGTTAATGCACTGTCGTTGCGGAGAGATCTATTGTTTTGTCCATTTAATCCAGAATGCGACTTTTCAGCCTACAAGACGATTCTGTGTTGTTCCCATTGCACCTTAAAAAAAAATGTCATTGCTTGCACATTGATGGAAGTGCTATTCTACAGTGCTTATCTTTAAAGTGGAGAGTATTACAAGAAATCTTGGTTTTATTTGTGTCAGTGGGAATACTCCCATAGGCTTTCTTCAAGAGAATG
The DNA here is from genome assembly GCA_940671915.1 of Paracentrotus lividus. NCBI lineage: Eukaryota > Metazoa > Echinodermata > Echinoidea > Camarodonta > Echinidae > Paracentrotus > Paracentrotus lividus. Next base: position 46,118,643 of record CALNVZ010002974.1, read on the forward strand.
TGAGAGTAAGGTATTTATCTAGGATGAGCACTTAATTCTGTCTATTCTTTGCCCTTGGCTGCCTGGTTTTATATCATATTTAAGTGTGCATATATTTGTATTTTTTTAAACTTCTTGTTAGCAATGGAAAGGGCAGCGTTGGAAATTTGAAATCTTTTTGATAGTGAGGATGTCCCATGTGGCACAGAATTTGTCCCTTTTGATAAAATTTTGAAAGAAATATCAGGTATTTGAGGCAAATCCATTCTCATAGAAGATTTTATAAAGTAATTTTAAAGAGAAAACTAAGTGTAAAGAATGTTTCAAGGTTTTCCTTTCCAATGAATGACTTTATAAGGAATGCTGAAGAACAATTGATATTGGAAAGAGGCGTGCTTCAGACAGCAGGCCTCTTAATATGTTTAAAGAGATTTATTCATTTATTTAGAGTTATTAACTTTAAAGAAAATTCAATGAATTATCTTGGTGTATTTTTTTTCTTCTTCAAGACTTTTATTTTCTCAGAAGAAAATAGAAGATTTTCGAGAATAGAGTGATACTAGGAAAACATGCAGGGCTGTTCTGTTCATTGTATTGGATAGGATAAGAAGCAAGAATGTTTGAATTGATCATGTGTATTGGCTTCTTTTGGCTATTAGGTGCAATAGGCTAGGAGCATCATGGGGAAGTTGTTTTTTAATGTTGGAAATCTCAGAGGGGACGTGGTATAATGTCGAGACTTAAGTAATTGCCTGCTGATAGCTCGTTCATTTGCTGGCGGATGAGGGGATGAAAGAGCCAGTTGAAAGAATAGCCTACATGACGTACCACCCTGCTAATGCTGTTGGAATAGGAGGGAGTTGGCGGGGGGGGTGGGGGGGGCTTTTAGTTGTTACTTTGCTATGTTCAGTCCTTCGTTTTCCTGAAAGTACACCTTCTTCTCTAGCCATTGTTTGGCCATTTCACGAAATCGTCAGAGGCATAGTTAATGCGCCAGATTTGCTCATCTTTTTTGTTAAGGCATCAAATGACAAATGGCAAGAGAAGATTTTTAGGGCTGGATTTGATCTTGAGCGGGTAGTTTTCAGATAGTGAGAGAGGAATAGATGGCCGGCCGAGAGAGGGGCTCCCATTTTATTTTTCACCATTTTGGTGATGTTTTGAGAGGGGATTGTAGGTAGAATTCTCCTTTTGGTTGCCTGGGTTTTCCATTAACAGATTAAGCTTCAAATCTCCGGGAGATATAGGAAGCCCATTAGGAAGATTAGGGGATAAACCACATCCAGCTTAGGTTCTAGTGTACTGAGAGAGGGAATGAGACATGAAGAGAAAGAGAGAGAGAGAGAAGATGGATACAGGGATGATAGAAATAGTATGAAACGAGAATAATCATGTAAGAGAGGGGGATAGAGATAAAAATTGTCAAAGATAATTTTTAATTTGTCACATATGAGAAGGAACGTGAGAAGATGAGATGAAGAGAGAACGAGAAACTGAGTCGAGGTTGGAAAAGGACCTGGTTACATGTAGGCCTTTAATACTCATTGATAGGAGGATTAGAAGAAACTTGAACAATATTGTGACTTCTTGTTTTTTTTTTTTTTTTATCTAATTATTAAAAGTTATGAAATTTTATTCTTAAAATAAAGTATTCTTTCCAATTTCAATTGGTAGATTTTGAATCATGGTTGATATATTATCATGGCAGTGTAAACTGTTCCCTTCATTGGTACATTTATGAGCATGAAACATAACCAAAAGTTGGGGCCGTTTCACGAAACCGTCATAAGTCTAAGTACGTGGATATCCCATTGGAAGTGTGTTATTCTACAGTACGTATCCCTATGGGTTGTCAGACCCTTGACGGTTATGCTAAGTTAGTTATGCGGGATTTAAGTGGAGGTTGAAAATATGGAGAAACAGGCCTTTATGTCCTTGCCATGCTGGGTAAAGTTCAGAGGCACATTCATGATTCTGTAGGGAGCTTTGGTCAGCGCTAAGAGGGGTTACTTGCAAAAGTGTTACCTTTTCAAAGGATTTAGTTCTCCTAAGCTGATTGAAATTGAGATGGCTGATCCACGAGAAGAGGGTGAGCCTTTACAGCGAGAAGGAGAGGGGCGAGAGAGAGGGTAGGTGTAAGGTAGGCTAGGTAGGTATAGGGAGGTCTAAAAAAAGTGGAGAGAGAAATGAGTGTAAGAGGCATGTGTTAGATAGAGGTGCAAAGTATGTGTGACCAAAAAGAAAGTTTTAATGAAAGGGGAGAGACGGATAACACTATTAAAGTGATGTCATTGAAGATATGGAACAAGTTCTCTAGAAGAAATTTTGAGATTGGGGGGGGTGGGGTGGGAATAGGAAGGAGAAAAATTAAAACAATTTGATGCAGATGGATGTTTTAGATCGATTGGCTTGACTGCCTCTGTTTTTAAACATAGGTATCTCCAGTGGTTACAAGTTTGGAGTTTTTAATTTTCTCCAATGCCATTGTATTGGTATTGTGTTTTATGAAATTCGATCAATTTCAAGTTATTTTTCAATTACATCATTGTCACTTGTCAGCCGTGGAATGTACTTATAAAGTCATAGCTGCTGCGGTCGCTGTGGTGGTGTTGATGATGCAGTGATTCGATTCTAATTGGCTGGCGATCTTCCTCTCTCTCTCATCTCCAGCGGACTAAAACGGCTTTATATGTTGCACTGCGACTTAGGCCTACCGTAAATTGTGCCTTATGGAGAAATCATCCCTCCGAATTTCACATGTATTTTCAACAGCCCCTGTAATCGGGGCATGTGAAAGAAGAGAGTTGACGGGGAGAGATAGTGGCGTTTTTAAAGTAGAGGACATATAAAGCCAGCTAATTGGTTTTTTCGAAGGAGCGATTCTTATTTTTGATTTTAGGAGAAGGTATGTTGCACTTGACTTTAAATTTTTTGTGATATTTGGTGGAAATTAGAATGGACGATAGTTTAATGGATGGGAGGTGGATAAAAGGTTTGGATAAACAGAGGCGGAGAGTTGAAAGCTGTGGGTTGCGTTCTCATCAATTAATACACTGTATAATGTTACAGTCGTTGATTTGTCAGCTGACAGCCAGAAAGACATTAAGTTATATTCAATGCCCTTCTATAGCAATCAACTGACAAGAAAAGAGAAAGAAAAAGATTACAAGGATTTAAAAATTAATCTTGAACGATTGTTCATAGGGACCTATTTATTTTTAGATTAAGATTTGAATGTGAATAAGAAAAGCCCTTGAAAAATAAAAATTCAAATATTTAGGATTTAAATTTAAATTTCAAAACAAAATTGATTGATTCCTAACCACAGTGTTTAGGACGTGTGCATGGACATATTGCTAGAGAGGAGAGGAGACACATAAGGGTAAGGGGGGGGGGGGTGAGTGGCTGGAGAGAGGAGGGAGGGGTTACAATGGGGGAAGTGATTTTGTGGAGAGGAATATAAATACAACAAGAAATAAATTGGAAGCTGAGATTGGGTGACTTACATGGATTAAAGAGGAAAAGAGATCTACTTCATGTGGATTGATTTGAAATGGGTTATTCACTAACAAGATTGGGATAAAGATTGTACTAGTATTCAGAATCTCCATTTCAATCGAAATCCTGTGGCTTTACCAAAATTGATGGATGATTCTTATGTTGCAGCAATAGGAAAGAGCGCATCTTTGTCGTATGTGAAGCTTAGATTCTGGTTGGAAACTGCAAAGTATTCTCAATGTTGGTAACATGTGACACTGAGAGGGTACATTTATCTCATTCTCAGTAAAAAACAGTTTGCTACTCTTTAACAAACCATGAGGAACTAAAATAAACCCCTGACATTTGCTACGTTCAGAAGAATTTGCCGCTGATGACAAAGGGAAAGTTCGGCAACATTCACTGCTCAGTGAGATACCCTCTATATCTTGAAAGATGTAGGAAAAGAGAGAGATGGAGAACATGTTCTCTTTTATCTTGCGTGTGAAGGATTTTAATAATTCTATTTATCTTTGGATCTAGAAATACGCTTAGAGCTAAGAAGTCTTTATTTTTAATCTGCAGCCATGGATGTATTTTAATCAAGGGATTTATGTCCTTTTTGGATGCCAATTGAAGCCAGGTGCCTTCTATAAAGAAGAAAAATATACCTCTCCTTTTCTCTCTCTTTCTCTCTCTCTTTCTCTGTCACTCTCTTCTCATATCTCGTATTCTTTTATTTAGCAGTAATCCCAGCGCTATAAATATATGCCTCTATGACCTAATCTGAAATCCCTTTTTTTTTATGAACTACTGCATTTATATAATCCATTTCCATCACTACATGCACTTCTCCTCGAATAATACTGCTCAAGTCATTTTCTTTCATCCCTACATCTCTCCCAACAAAAAAAAAAGTCCACTCAGATTTGTAATCTCTTAAATCAGAAAATCCTCTTGGAGCGTGCAGAGCGGGTGCATTATTTGCTCCGAGTGAAAGCCTCCATTTTTGCATCATTACTTTTTTTTTGCCTCTCCATTTTTCCCTTCATGGGGGGGGGGGTGATATCTTTCGTGTAATGCACTTTGTTGGATAAAATCGTCCTTTGTGGCTTGTAATCCCTGAGCTGAATTGACAGTTTGCGTGAGTGCAGGCTTCGATTCTTCAAAGAAACGTTAGATTATTCCTGAATAATCGCAAGTATAATCTTGAATAAATCGGTACGTAACACTACTGTCTTGTGGAACTCTCTTAGGATAAGATAGATTGTAGTGCATCACTCTCATTTGGATTTGTACAATTTTTTTCAGAATTGAATTTAGTGGAAGATTAGATTACTCACTAAGGGCAAAATCAAATTTCTGGGAAAAGTAAAGCTGCTATGTGTAAATATTCTTGATATTTTTACACCCTTGAATTTTAAGTGATGTGTCCCCATGTTTCTTTTAATCTTCTACAGGCCGGGGGTAACTGATTCTTGTATACATAATCATTCCCATATTAATATCATTACTGGGTTATAAGCTTAGTTTTAGAGTTCTACATGTATCTTCTTAAAATTTGGTCCAGGTTGTCTTATCATAAGGTGAATCTTAGGCCTACTGCTTTTCAGGCTATACCTCGGTACTTAAATTGCTGGTATAAAGTAAATGAACTGAGAACCAATATATTTCATGTATGTTATGACGTACCAGCAACATTGTGATTCAAGGTTGATTCAATGTCACATTGTTCACTTTACTGAAAGATAGGTCAGAAATTTAGCTATTCATATTTTTAATACTATCACCTATTTTGTCACCTTTGTAACTCTTCATTAATGCAATTGGAATCTGCAGAATTGATCATGTGCAGTCAAAAGAACTATAAAATGATTTTCCTGAAGACTAAAGATTTGCAATTTCTAAGTAAAATATCAGTGAAAGTTTGTTTGGTAGTGGTACATGCATATTTACATTTTTCATGGGTCAGTGTACTGTGAAGTTTTTATGCAGGTGAAAAGGCTCAAATAACTCATATTAGACATATTGAGAGAAATCATCATCAAAGTTATTGTATGATGAGGAGGGGTTGACAAGGAAATAAACTACAAAACTAAAGGTCTTAAATTTCCTCCTTGATCTCTTTGTTAAGCGTGTTAAAGAATCTTAATCTCTCTCAGAGGGTTCATTCCTCCCTATTTAGCTTCCACTAGTTGGGATAATCCCTTCTTAATCCCCTTTGTCCTCTTAGAGAGCTCTTTATGGATTATCTCTAACTGTCTCATTGTTTATGAGCCTGCTATTGATGTGGATTCTTTCTCTCTAACACAAGGACTTTATTAACTGTACATCTTGGAGATAATAGTTTCTCAGGGATCCTCTTCACATGCATCAACTGGTCACACTGAAAATGTTTAGGCTAAAACTTGTGTGACAACTGTTGCTCCAGGCTGTATTTCATCAAAGATTTTGGACAAGGATTGTGATAAGATTGTGTGTTGGGGTTTGGGTTATAGTTATCAGGTGAGGATCCAGGATTCTAAATTTCAATGGGCAGATATTTTTAATTGTGTGATGTAAGGTTGGATCCACTACTGGTTATGGTGTGACCAGAGCTGAACTTAGTCATGTGACTAGTGTTGGGGATTAACTGCGGACCAATTGTAGCTGTAGCAAAACTTCTCTCATGTTACTTACTTGTACTTGTAGGCTCAGTTTAGAGCATTCGCTCATACTGACCATACATACATCAATCAGATTGCCTTATTTGGTGTGTGAAGGAGGAAGTTATTTGGATGTGAAACTTGATCTGTTTTGAAGGCATTTTTAATCTCTAACCTCTATTCCTTTGTTTAAGGTCAGTAGTTTTCATACTCAAACCAAAAAAAGACATACAGTTGAATGCTTCCCAATATTCTACTGAAGACCCAAACATTGATGTGATAAGATTTCGTTTGATGCACACTCGCCTGCTGAGTGCATCATTACGTATACATTTATTATTTTATCACATACATGTATACAGCTGAACATATTTTCATACATTGATCAAACATATTTGTATAATCTTTTTATTTGTCTTTGATGTCTACAGGTAAGATGCTCCCAGTACACTGCATCGTGGAGCTTCTTGACAAACCGTCTGGAAGCGATGGGGAAGCAACGAAAGAGGAGAAGAAGAAAGAAGGTTATGCCATTGTGCCATCAACATTACAACTCAGAGATCTTGTAAGGGTAGCTTTATCCAAGCTTGATTATCCACCAGAAAGAGCAAAAAATGCAACAGGTAGAATCTCATTTTATTTATTTTTGTTTTGTTTTCAATGCACTGTCATTCAAACTATGAATTTTTACGCCAAGTAGATTTTGTTAGGGTAGCTCTATACAAACTTGATTATCCAACAAAAAGAGCAAAAAATGCAACACTCAGGTAAACTCAGCTTGTTCTCAAGTTTTTCATTTTATTGTTTTGGTGTTTTTGTGTCTTTGTTTTTAAAGCAGTATTGTTGATAATAGGAATTTTATGCCAGAAAGTCGTCATATTATTACTGGTCTACGTAAAAAATATTAATATGTTATATTGATTGATCCTTCTTCGAACCAGTTTCTCATATTAAATGCAGAACTTGAGACATTTTTCACTTTTACCAATGGATTATCAACTGATTATTATGATTTGTAATGATGTAATATATAAAAATAAAATCTTTCTTTTTTATTTTAAAGAAATTGAAATTGTCTTATATTCTGTTAAAACTTTTTGAAGGCACAAAAGCACAATTTTCAGTGTGTAGGCCTAATAGTATTTTTTCCTGATATACTGTATACATGTAAGTGGTTATTTTCGCGATGACTTTATTCGCGAGACGGTCATCGTGAAAATTTCCACTTCAGCACAAGGCTATTTATAGTAATGAAGTCATCCCCAAAATCACGAAATTTTGCTGTCGTGAATTTCCCCAACTAGTCCAAAATCGTGGAAATATCTGTACGCGAAAATATTGGCTTAAAAATACAGTAAACTCATTAGGCCTACTAATAATATGTTCTGTATAGAATGGCAGCAAATAATTGACTCTTATTGATCTTCCACAAATGAATCCATAAACCTGCCCCACGTAAATACACAGCCAGAAAATAAGCGTTGAATGCTAGGAGACCCTTTGTATAAACTCTTCATATGTGCCTGGCACAAAGTCGACTTCAGAGATGGAATTTTAGATTAGGGATTAGCAATTGTAGATTGGGAGGGATTATAGAGAAGCGTGCAGAAGCCAGGCTTTCATGCTGAGCAGGATTAAAAAGCTGTGTTGACTTTGCACATAGAGGATTAAAGCTCTCAGAGACAGGAGCCTGTGTGTGTTTAAAGGTTGGATGATATTAAAGGCAGCCTACAAACCTAGACCGTCAGTCTCATGTGTCGTATTCACATCATTCTATTTTCATTACAATTAAAGATTCTTAGTATACATTATAGTTTCATTCCCATGCAAGAGGAAGAAATCGTTGAGTAGATTGTATTTGTTGTCCCTTGTTGCATTTCTTGAAGTAAAAATGCATTTCAAGATTGTTTTACATATGCATTTTTTTTTTTTGGGGGGGTGAGGGGGTGTCTTTTTTTTTTAAAAGATACATGTCTGCATTGTCATGTATACAAAACCAATCATAGTAGAGGACACAATTTGTGACTTGGAATATAGGAAATCTAAATTTAGTTCAATTCAAGTGCAATCTAAGATGTCAGCAACTAATTTGTTGAGGTGGAAACATCCATGGATTAAAGGTCGACTACTCTTTGCTCAGAGATTTATTGTATGTGTTATTATTGCCTTCAAAATAAAAGTAGATAATTACCTTCAAATAAACAAATTCCTATGGAAAAAGCAAGTTCATGCCCTTCCAATGCCAGCATTATTTTGTAAATATATCCCTTTTGTCAATTTTTCCTTTTCATCAGATAAGAAATGAAAATAATGAGCAAAATCAGTCACAGTGTTGCTCCAACTACACCTACCCGTTTTTTTTCAAAGATAAGCAAGAGAATAGTATAAAAAGCATGAATGGCCAATTAAATTTATTTTTATGAAATTTGTGTACGTGTGTATGTAGCCCTAGTCTTTACAAAATATGTGAATATACCAAATCCAATACCATAGAACTGTTTTAGAATTCCATTTTTGACACAAATTGTGATAGTTAGCATGAAGTATATTCATGTATCTTTAATTTCACTACTTTGCTAATTATTCCTCGCTATTCTGAAAAGGCAGGGAGACATGTTTGCAAATGGAACTCTGGAATAGAAGTTTGCTTACAAGCTTTATCCTGTAGATCGAAAAGATTTGTGATTTTAATAACTGCAAGCTTTTGAACAAACTTAGCCTAAGAGCTTTGTTGTCTCATAGGTTTCTCATTGTTTTATACACAGTTCAGTGTGTATGTCATCAAATGAGAGCCAAAACGGCATTAAAGAGAATCTACATATTTTTAATGCTTTCAAATCATTTTCATTTTATCAAGAAAGAATTCAGAGAAATTTAAAAAGGGTACATTTTGCCTACATTTCTGATCCATAAAAAAAATAATCACAAAAATAAAGAAATACATAAAATGAAAATAATACCTGTAGAAGACAAAATAAAACAAAAGAATTCACACCATTTAATAATGTTGATTATACATGTACATGTATGATAATCAGCAACTTGAAGAAAAAAAAAAAAATCTCTGCATTTGATTGGAGTTCCTTTTTATGATTTGAACTTGCCCTCGAGAAGTTTGTTTACACGGTCACCTGTTGCTGGCTACAAACATTACATTTACATGTAAGAAGTACGGTATGTGTCCAGCAGTTCAGCTTGAAGATTGTGAAGATATAAAAAGCAAATTAGGCAAAACATACATTTAATGAATATCATGGCTTTTCATTGAAGTTTAAGTGAAGGTTCATCAAATAACATAAATTTATAGATTATTTCAAAACCCTAAATAATAGACAATATTTAGATGTTAACTAATCAACAACAATAAACTGAGGTTGCAGTTTAACAAAGTCAGATAATAAGATATCTCGTGTTAAATATAGGAACCCTGTTCTATTTTTGTCAATTTATTTACGATTTAAACAAATGATATAAAGAAAGTGATAAAGATCATACCATACAAACTAAATTTTCACGCCTGGATTGAAACAAATACGTCATTTGTTCTGCTTATTTGTTGGTAAATACAAATCGGTTGCATATTTTGGAAGATAATTGATCTGAATAATTCAGCATCATAACTGGAAAGTGACAACAATGTTTGCTTATTGAAATTGTTGAAATTATACAATTGTGACAAAGCTGATTTAGAGATAGGATGCTGAATAGGGTTGAAAATGTCAGAAAGGTTGTGTGGTATGAAATGTACCTGTGTACAGAAGACAGTTTTCTTGTTCATATATTGGTCTGCAATTATTTAATTTTCCCCACAAATGAGGGGGGGGGAATGGGGATGGGAATGGGGAGACAACTTGCATGCCAGTGGGGGGAGCCTACACACATTTTATCTTCATTACAGTACATGAAGATACAACTTGATAAAACATCCAACCCTGTTCATGTTTGTTGTGTATTGATTATTTGGAATATTATTAGTTATTTATTCATTTATTAACATCTTATTATAAGTGAATTTACCTTAAATTACATGTAAGTTGTTTTAAATGGTCTAAGAATGATGAGAGAAACAAGATCAGTGAAAAGATATAATAAAATCAAATAAAGAAAGAAAATTAAATAAACTTGTAAAGAGACCCTTTGATTTGAGAGGACATCTTTCATTTGAATTGTTTTTTCTAAAGATTCCTCAATCGTTTTTTTTTTTCATTTGTTTTGATTAAGCAAGATATTTATACAGGTTATTACAAAACATACATTGTACATGAGTTTTAAAAAAACTTTTTCATGTAGATGTACATTATTTCAGATTACAGGTATGTATTATCTCATGCTATTTATGATTTTTTTTTAAGCATAAAAATTACAGGAGAGCAACTGTATTACATTCCAGAGTTGCTTATTTGTCTCTGATTAATCCATTTTTTTTTTTGTCTTTGATTCTAAGTCCTACTTTAAAAAAAAATTAGTAAATCCTTATCTTTAGTTGGATACCTTCAGTGATAGCTTTCACATACTTTTTCTCTCAATTTTTTTTCTATGGAAGCTACTCACAGTGAACTTATCTAATATTAAAATGTTTTTTGTATCAACATCAGTGTAATTCAGGTGAGGAATTGAAAGCTCTACCATTCTGCTCAATCACAGACAATGACCAATCATCAGTAGGACAACTCTTTGGAGATCTCTCTCACACATCACTCTCAAGATCTCAGTTTATCAAGGTGAGTCTGGTAAAAAGACTAATAATTGAGACTAATAAGCAGTCATTTCGTATAGTTAAAGGGCTCCTCCGGGCTGGAGATTTGCATTATTAGAAAAATAAAGTAAATCTAAAAAGCACAACACTGAAAATTTCATTAAAATTGGATCACAAATAGCAAAGTTATGAATTTTCTTAGGTTTTGAATTTTTTAGAAACAGTTTTTGCCATCTTCAAATTGGCAAACTGATGATGTCTCAGTCCCCTACTTTCTTTGTATTTAATAGTATGAAATACCTATTATCAAGATTTTCTCCCCCAAGGACATAAAAACAGGGATTAATCCTTGTGGAATGTTCAAGGTCACTAGTGCTTTTCCTATTTCAGTGAGTGGATAGATTTCTGTAATACGCAATATATGAAAAAATGAGAAAAATAGGATTCATATAATAAATACACAGAAGTAGGGGACTGTGACATCATCATTTCATTTGAATATTCAAATATTCAATGAGACAATGAGACAATGCCAAGAACTGTTTTACGAAAAAAATTCAATACCAAAAAATGCATAACTTTGTTATTTTTCATCTGATTTTGATGAAATGTTCTGTGTGTGCTTGTTAAATTTACTTTACTTTGCAAAACTTTTTAATTTCAGCCCGGAGTCCTCCTTTAAAGAGCCTTACCTATACATTTTGTATGTCAAAGTGGGAAATTTCATGAGGACAGACTCACAAATTTGCGAAAATGAACCCCGCGAAATGTATTGCTTATATGTTATGTTGCACAAGTTAGGAGGAGTCCAAATTGACTTAGGCCCCTACATGCATCTCTAGTATCATTTAATCCCTGTATGTAGTCTTATAAAACATTTATTTCATTCAGGTTTAATGTTATGTAAAGGCTGAAATATGTGTTGTGTACAAATGTATCATACATCAGAGCCTTAACGTTTTCTGGTGAATTACATCTTTTGAAATTTTTTTTGGGGGGGGGAGATGAAACAAAGGAAATATTCCAATGGGGAGGTATGATGTTTTAATTATGTTTCCCCCAAAAGACTATTTTTCTCCTCTTTTGAAAAGATTGTGCTAATAAGCTTTGTAGTCTTTTAAGGGTGTATGACGTGAAATTCATCGACCACATTTCCTGCCACGTCATTGAATTGTAATCTTAACAGCACTTCTTATTAGATATCGGTTTAAAGTTAAGAATGCTTGAAACAAACAACAGTACAGCAGGATTGTGAGGATGAAGTTAAAAATGAAGGCAATTTATGGAAGTGGAAGAGCGGATCTTCGTTTCCATGTTGTATGGTGTGATAGATGAGTGTGATTAGTTATTGACGTGTGACTGAAAAGACAACAAACTTGTAATTCTGTGGAAGACACACTTGATGGTGGATCCTTGAGCTAGATAAAACGATGCACTATTTTACCAAGAAGAGGGTGTTGATCAATTGTGAAGAGGAGAGTTGCAAGGTGTGTTTCTAGATGTACAAACAGGATAATGAGATTTGAAGAAAGACAGAGAGAGAGAGAGAGAGAGAGAGGGGGGGGGAGCAAGAGAAGGGGGGTGGGTGTAAAGGAAAATATGTTAGAGAAAAGGTGGAGCTTGTCACAAAGAGACAGAGACAGACAGATGAGAGAGAGAGACAGGCAGACAGAGAGAGATAGAGAGAGAGAGAGAGAGAGAGAGAGAGAATGGGAGAGATAGAAACAGAGAGAGAGAGCAAGAATGAAAGAAATAGAAATTGAGGAAAAAAAATAACACGCTATGAATTCCAAGGAACAGGAGAAACTGGAAGAGAGGAAGGTAGAGAGAGAGTGCATAAAAGAGAAGAAGAATAGTAAAAGAGAGAATTATCTAGTAGTAGCAGAGAGTGTGAGAGAGAGAAAGAGAGAAAGATAGAGAGAGAGAGGGGGACAGAAAGAAGATGGAGAGGGACAGAAAGAGAGAGAGAGAATGAGTAAGTACTGTCAGCTCACTCCCATCCATCGTTCACCGTTTAAGAAGATTAGCAAATGCTAGGGTTCAGCTGGATTATCGCATTAGTGCCAAACTTTAAAGCGAGTAATTTCTTCCGGCGTAAACAAGATGAAAGAAAAGTAGCATCATACAGATATGATTCCCCCCTCCATGTCTCTATATGCCTCAATATGTTTTGACCAATATAAAGTAAACCGTTAGCGCTAACAGGGGATTATTACGATTTCTGTTGTTGAATTCATTCGCCCACATGGTATATGATGAAGATGTACTATTCACGTCATTGGAAAACTGCTCAGAATCATCTTCTCTCTGCTGCATCAAAGATCCATCTATCACTGTATCAAGCTGTCAAAGTGTGCTGTGCTAACAAATCGGACTTGTATTTATTTGGGATTCTCTCATCAAGACAGTCACAAATCAATGTTTTTGTGAAACAAGGAAGTCAATTTGACAGACATCTATATTGGATTGGTTCATGCAGTTCATTTGGTACTTGCTAGATATGCATGGAATTCAATCAGCGCAGTGATTGTAATATTTGAGAATTTGCCCCTTGTTTATCAAGTGCAACTCAGCAACTCTTACAAACTGGTTAAGATTACTTTCTTTTTCTTAAACTAAACTGTCATTCATGTTTTTCTATTTCTGTATTTCTGTATTGAGGGCCTTGATATTTTTTTGTGAAATTGATAATTCAATTTTCATTGCTCTCTCTTATAGGGATACATTAGTATTCAGAAAACTAGTGGTTGCATGTACTGTAATTGAAGATAAATGGTTGTAGGCTCCCCACACTGGCATGCAAGTTGTCTCCCCATTCCCCTCCCATCCCACCCCCCCCCTCATTTGTGGGAAAAATTAAATAATTGCAGACCAATATATGAACAAGAAAACTGTCTTCTGTACACAGGTACATTTCATACACACAACCTTTCTGACATTTTCAACCCTATTCGACAATCCTATCTCTAAATCAGCTTTGTCACAATTGTAATAATTTCAACAATTTCAATAAGCAACATGTGTGTCACTTTCCAGTTATGATGCTGATTATTTCAGATCAATTATCTTCCAAAATATGCAACCGATTTGTATTTACCACAAATAAGCAGAACAAATGACTATTTGTTTCAATCCAGGCGTGAAAATTTAGTTTGTATGGTATGATCTTTTTATCACTTTCTTTATATCATTTGTTTTAAATCGTAAATAAATTGACAAAAATAGAACAGGGTCCTATATTTAACACGAGATATCTTATTATCTGACTTTGTTAAACTGCAACCGTCAGTTTATTGTTGTTGATTAGTTAACATCTAAATATTGTCTATATTTAGGGTTTTGAAATACGGTATCTATAAATTTATGTTATTTGATGAACTTCACTTAAACTTCAATGAACCCCTTGATATTTCATTAAATATATCTTTTGCCTAATGTGCTTTTTATATCTTCACAATCTTCAAGCTGAACTGCTGGACACATACTTTCTTACATGTAAACGTAATGTTTGTAGCAGCGCAACGATGACCGTGTAAACAACTTCTCGAGGAGCAAGTTTCAAATCAATAAAAAAGGAACTCCAATCAAATGCAGAGAGTAATTTTTTTTTCTTTCAAGTTGCTGATTATCATACATGTACATGTATAATCAACATTATTAATGGTGTGAATTCTTTTGTTTTATTTTGTCTTCTACAGGCAATTATTCATTTTTATGTATTATTTTCTTTATTTTGTGATTATTTTTTTTTATGGATCAGAAATGTAGGCAAAATGTACCCTTTTTAAATTTCTCTCTGAATTCTTTCTTCATAAAATGAAAATGATTTGATAGATACAAAAATATGTAGATTCTCTTTAATGCCGTTTGGCTCTCATTTGATGACATACATACTGAACTGTGTATAAAACAATGAGAAACTATGAGACCAACAAAGCTCTTAGGCTAAGTTTGTTCAAAAGCTTGCAGTTATTAAAATCACAAATCTTTCGATCTACAGGATAAAGCTTGTAAGCAAACTTCTATTCCAGAGTTCCATTTGCTAACATGTCTCCCTGCCTTTTCAGAATAGCGAGGAATAATTAGCAAAGTAGTGAAATTAAAGATACATGAATATACTTCATGCTACTATCACAATTTGTGTCAAAAATGGAATTCTAGAACAGTTCTATGGTATTGGATTTGGTATATTCACATATTTTGTAAAAGACTAGGGCTACATACACACGTACACACATTTCATAAAAATAAATTTAATTGGCCATCAATGACTTTTTATACTATTTCGTTTGCTTATTCTTTGAAAAACAGGGTAGGTGTAGTTGGAGCAACACTGTGACTGATTTTGCCTCATTATTTTCATTTCTTATCTGATGAAAAGGAAAATTGACAAGAGGGATATATTACAAAAATAATGCTGGCATTGGAAGAGGCATGAAACTTGCATTTTCCATAGGAATTTGTTTATTTGAAGTATTATCTACTTTTTATTTGAAGGCAATAATAACACATACTGTAAATCTCTGAGCAAAGAGTAGTCGACCTTTAATCCATGATGTTTCCACCTCAACAAATTAGTTGCTGGACATCTTAGATTGCACTTGAATTGAACTAAATTTAGATTTCCCTATATTCCAAGTCACAAATTGTGTCCTCTACTATGATTGTTTTGTATACATGACAATGCAGACATGTCTCTTTTAAAAAAAAGACACCGGCCCTCACCCCCCCCCACAAAAAAAATGCATATGTAAAACACATCTTGAAATGCATTTTACTTTCATAAAGAAATGCAACAAGGGACAACAAATACATCTACTCATCAAGCGATTTCTTCCTCTTGCATGGGAATGAAACTATAATGTATACAAGAATCTTTAATTGTATGAAATAGATGATGGATACGACACATGAGACTCTGACGGTCTAGGTTTGTAGGCTGCTTTAATATCATCCGATCCTTTAAACACAAACAGGCTCCTGTCTCTGAGAGCTTTAATCCTCTATATGTGCAAAGTCAACACAGCTTTTTATCCTGCTCAGCATGAAAGCCTGGCTTCTGCACGCTTCTCTATAATCCTCCCAATCTACAATTGCTATCCCTAATCTAAAAATTCCATCTCTGAAGTCGACTTTGTGCCAGGCACATATGAAGAGTTTATATAAGGGTCTCCTAGCATTCAACCTTATTTTCTGGCTGTGTATTTACGTGGGGCAGGTTTATGGATTCATTTGTGGAAGATCAATAAGAGTCAATTATTTGCTGCCATTCTATACAGAACATATTATTAGTAGGCCTATGAGTTTACTGTATTTTTAAGACCAATATTTCCGCGTACAGATATTTCCATGATTTGGAGACTAGTTGGGAAAATTCACGACAGCAAAATTTCGCGATTTTGGGGATGAACTTCATTCACTATAAATAGCCTTGTGCTGAAGTGGAAATACGATGACCGTCTCGCGAATAAAGTCATCGCAAAAATACCACTATACAGTATATCAGGAAAAAATACTATTAGCCTACACACTGAAAATTGTGCTTTTGGTGCCTTCAAAAGTTTTAACAGATATAAGACATTTCAATTTCTTTAAAATAAAAAGAAAGATTTTCTTTTTATATATTACATCATTTACAAATCATAATAATCAGTTGATAATCCATTGGTAAAAGTGAAAATGTCTCGAGTTCTGCATTACATTATGAAGAAACTGGTTCGAAGAAGGCAAATCAATATAACATATTAAATTTTTACGTAGACCAGTAATATATGAGACTTTCTGGCATAAAATTCCTATTATCAACAATACTGCTTTAAAAACAAAAAACACAAAAACAATAAAATGAAAAAACTGAGAACAAGCTGAGTTTACCTGTTGCATTTTTTTGCCTTTTTGTTGGATAATCAAGTTTGTATGAGCTACCCTAACAAAATCTAGCCTAGCGAAAAAATTCATAGTTTGAATGACAGTGCATTGAAAACAAAACAAAATAAAATAAAATGAGATTCTACCTGTTGCATTTTTTGCTCTTTCTGGTGGATACAAAGCTTGGAAAAGAAACCCCTAACAAGATCTCTGAGTTGTATGTTGATGGCACAATGGAATAACCTTCTTTCTTCTTCTCTCTTTCGTTGCTTCCCCATCCGCTTCCAGACGGTTTGTCAAGAAGCTCTACGATGCAGTGCACTGGAGCATCTTACCTGTAGACATCAAAGACAAATAAAAAGATTACTAGAAAATGTTTGATCAATGTTGAAAATATGTTCAGCTGTATATGTGAATAAAATAATAAATGTATACGTAATGAAGTACTCAGCAGTCGAGTGTGCATCAAACGAAATCTTACACATCTATGTTTGGGTCTTCAGTAGAAGAATTGGGAAGCATTCAATTGGTATGCTCTTTTTGGTTTGAGTAAGAAAACTACTGACCTTAACAAAGGAATAGAGGTTAGAGATTAAAATGCCTTCAAAACAGATAAAGTTTCACATCCAAAATAACTCCCTCCTTCACGACACCATGAACCAAATAAGGCAATCTGATTGATGTATGTATGGTCAGTATGAGCGAAGCTCTAAACAACTACAAGTACAGTAGAGTATACATGAGAGAAGTTTTGCTACGGCTACAAATTGTGTCCGCAGTTAAATCCCCAACACTAGTCACAATGACTAAGTTCAGCTTGGTCCATCATAACCATAGTGATCCAACTTTAACATATACACAAAACACAATTTAAAAAATAATAATCAGCCATTGAAATTTAGAAATCTGATCCTCACCTGATAACTATAACCCAAACCCCAACACACAATCTTATCACAATCTTGTCCAAAATCTTTGACGGAATTAAAGCCTGGAAGCAACTTGTTCACACAAGTTTTAGCCTAAACATTTTCCAGTGTACCAGTTGATGCATGGTGAAGAGAAACCTATTATCTCTCAAGATGTACAGTTAATAAATCCGTTGTGTAGAGAGAAAGTAATCCACATCAATAGCAGGCTCATAAACAATGAGACAGTTAGAATAATCCATAAAGCAGCTCTCTAAAGAGGACAAAGGAGATTAAGAAGGATTTTACCCAACTTAGTGAGCTAAATAGGAGGAATGAACCCCTCTGAGAGAATTAAGATTCTTTAACACACTATTACAAAGAGATTCAGGAGGAAATGAAGACCTTTAGATTTTGTATGTTTATTTCCTTGTCAACCCCCTGCTCACATACAATATTAACTTTGTGGATGATTTCTCTCAATGTCTCAATATGAGTTATTGAGCCTTTTCACCTGCACACATTGAAAAATGTAAGATACTGCATGTACCAGTACCAAACAAACCTTTCACAATGATATTTTACTTAAATTTGCAAATCTTTAACTCTTCAGGAAAATCATTTATTAGTTCTTTTGAACTGGCACATTGATCTAAGTTCTGCAGATTCCAATTGATAAATTGAAGGTTACAAGGGACAAAATAGGTTAAGTATTATAAACATATGAATCTCTTCAGTAAAGTGAACAACATGACATTGAATCAACCTGAATCACAATTTGCTGTACGTCATAATATACATTAAAATAATTGTTCTCGGGTTCATTTACTTCATACCAGCATTTAAGGTCGATAGCCTGAAAAGCAGTAGGCCCTAAGTTCACTAATGATAAAACAACGCTGGCCCCAATTTTAAGAAGATACATGTAGAAATCTAAAACTAAGCTTATAACCCAGGTAATGATTGTAACAGCGGACGTATGCATTCGATAAAAATGGGGAATCACCTTATCTCGGTGAATGATAACTTCAATCAGAGCTGAGGCGTGTTTGCGTAATCTTTCAGCGCCAACTCCGTTTCTGAGTAATAACCGGTTAATCCTTCCATGGCTAGACTAACTAACCAGAAGTTTAGTCCGAAGTAAATCTAAACTATGGTTTTTGTTATTGTAAATGGAGTATTAATACAGCGTCTTACTCTTGACTTAATACGAAGAGACCCAATTGAGAGTACTAGTAACCTAATTCCGAAGCTACTGCCCTATTGGACTGACTGAGTTCGGTAACTTCGTGCATGTCGTGCTGTCCGAGAATGTTAATTCCGCAGATAGGCCCGACCCTTGCGTAGCCTCAACTGTAGATTGTTATGAGTCAATGGAGCTCTCAAGAAAGAACGCGCATTCCCATGGTCTCCACTTGCGAGGGCCTTTAATATGGGAATGATTCGTATACAAGAATAGTTACCAACCGGCCTGTTAGAAGATTAAAAGAAACATGGGGACACATCACCTTAAATTCAAGGGTGTAAAAATTAATCAAGAATATTTACACATAAAGCAGGTGCAGCTTTACTAGTACTTTTCCGAAATTTGATTTTGCCTTAGTGTGCGTAATCTAAATTTCTTCCACTAAATTCAATTCTGAAAAAATGTACATATCCAAATGAGAGTGATTGCACTACAATTATCTTATCCTAAAGAGAGTTCCACAAAAGTAGTGTTACGTACCGATTTATCAAGATTATACTTGCGATTTATTCCAGAATAATCTAACGTTTCTTTTGAAGAATCGAAGCCTGCACTCACGCAACTGTCCATTCCGAGCTCAGGGGATTACAAGCCAAAAAGACGATTAGATTCAACAAAGAGTGCATTACAGCCGAAAGAGTATCACCTCCCCCCCCCCCCATGAAAGGGAAAAATGGAGAGGCAAAAAAACAGTAATATGTAAATGGGAGGCTTTCTCACTCGGAGGCAAATAATGGCACGCTT
>CALNVZ010002974.1:46145650-46179313 GCA_940671915.1 Paracentrotus lividus
GAAAACTAGTGGTTGGTCGTTACAGGAGTACAGTCTCTTGGTGTCCAACTGATGTTAATAGTTCTAAGGCGTGTTGGGTTCAAGTTAGTCAATTAGTCCTCACCCATCTATAGTGCTTTAGAGTAGCAATGTAATGCTAGCTAGCTTCCAACTATCAATCTTATTAGTTGAAATGATCAAGACGGACAAGTTCTCTACTCTCTCTCAGTGACGCCTCAAGTGCCAACTGCCACAACCCAGCATCAGAGGATCAAAGCCGAAGCAGCAGGGTCGGAGGCAACACAAACAGCAGTATCCTCAGCCTGGGAAACCTTGGTTCTAGTTTCTTCCTGCGACGAGGCTTAGACCTACCGTTCGGTATGATGGGGAGAAGGATGAAGGGTGGTGACATCAAGGGCGTCGGTAGGGGTTCTCACCCGGTCCAGGAACTGAGGATCAAGCTGTTACAGGTCCTGGAGAAGAGAGGTCCAACGTTACTGGTTAGCCATGGATGCCCATTCTCACAGGTGAGATTTTATGATAAATATTCATTCATTATGTTAAATGTGCATTATTCTTTGTTTATTCTTGCTTATCTGTATCCATTTCCACTCTTGCGATTATTAGGGTATTTGTACAGCATGAATAAACTTTAATTTGCAGCTATTTGTAACACCATGACAGGCCCACGGCCTACATGTGATGTGAGGGTTTTACATTCTTTTGAGCGCTTTTTCTTCTATCATTCTATTAGACATCCCTTTCATTTTTTGTGTGTTTGCATATAAGCTACGTGAATGAATTTAGTTTCATGTTTAACCTCCTAACATACCTTATTATTAGTTATGTTCTAAATCTGGATGATGATATTACCTCATGGAATATCACTTCCTTCCCTCTAATAGTTCACTCATACTACATGTATTAATGTCTTGAATTCTGCCTGTATCGTATGTGTGCTCAAAGTGTTAGATTTTATTTAAGTTATTCATGTTATTTGTTTTCTCTCTCCTGCCTGATTTCATGGCTTTGATGCTCACATATTTCTGCATTTTTGATAAATTTCTTAATTTCTACATCTACCTTTTATTTAACCTACTTTTTTGCATAATTTACTTATTGTACTCTCCATTACTTATAAATGATTATCACTGCTCTTGTTACTAAATTTAGAAATACATGGGTTTTTTGTGTTCTTGTTTTGTTTTCATAGAAGAATGGCGGGGGGATTTCATTGATACATCACCGTAAAAAACGAATCCAGGTGGTTAGATGTCTCTTTGGAGTTGCCATTGTAAAGTAAAAATGTCCCTGAGTGATGTATTCACTTCAATTATTTTTTCTTATTATTTTACTATAGATCTTTCATAGCTTAACATTTTTTTTTTTCGTTTTTTGTTTTTTATTTCTGCAGTATACAAAATATATTTAGGGAGCAGATGTGATTAAATTTTTTATTGCAAAAATCTTAATACAGTACTGATGATTTTGAGTTTGCGTAGCTGCTTGCATGGATGATGAAAAGGTTTTCAAATGTTCATTGAATAGTTTTGCAACACTTTTATTAAAGCTAACATGATGCAAAAGGGTTTCAGTGAATGATTTCCTTTGACCAAATGAATTGTTGTCTAAATATATGTGTAAAACTTACACAAGGGAACTTTTCTAAATGTTGCAAAAAATAATAGTTGATTGCTTATTGGCAGTTCCAAGGTAACGGAGTGACATTCAGAAGCAACATTCAGCATTCAAATAAATTTATCATCCATACTTTAATCTGTTTTGTACAAAGAAATGGTTCATGACAAAAGCTAATGGTACCATCTATTCAAAATTTAAATTTTTTAAATAATTTTTTTAAATAATGTTTTTTTTATAATGATGCTCTTAATTAATGAGATATGAATATTCATACACATGATTATGGAGTGACGCAAAATGGACATGCATATTTGAGTAGAAAACATTTTGCTTAAACTCTGTGAACTTTAAATGGCTATCACTATTTTGAGTAATATTGATAGGAATCTAGATTATTCTAGGTATAATATGGCGCCTTGCATAAGGAAATTGGTCTAATATTTTATTAATTATGACTTAAAACTTGAACCCATGTCCGGTTACGGAGTGACATCTGGTTTCCTGGCCTTTTTCGTGAGGAGAAATGCATTATAAAGAAATATTAATACCAAAGCTTGTTAGAGTAGTCCATGATAATTACATTAAGCAAAAAAAAAAATCGGCAAAAAGTGACTACATGTATAAGAATAAGAGGCATTTAAAGCACCATAGTCCCATATGTGCAGATTTGGGTTTGATCAATTATTCAGCGCAAGAAAACTGAATCGCATATTTTTTAAAACTTAAATGATTGGTTGTATTGTAAAGAAGCCTTTATGGTAATTTCAAATCCTAATTTGCATTTTCAAAGGCAAAGCACCATATTAAAGTTTCAGCTCCATGTCCTGTTTTGCTTGGAATTGCCCTTATACAATTTGGTCAAAATAAACTCTTTATAGTTAGATTTTACCTTTCTCCTTTCAGGATTGTTATGATTTGTTATCTTGTACATAGAATGTTGATATTTTCTGTGAATTTATGTTGAGAAAGAGTTCCATTAACGAGACATATATATGCACAATTGAGTAACACAAAAACTCAAATGTTCAAATCTAAAATAAGCACATGTTTCAGGTTGGGATGTGATATTTTAGCTGTCAAAATATTAAAGAAGAAAGCTTTTACTTACATGAAGAGATGGAACTAATTCATTAAATGATTAATTTTTGTGTTGGTACGGAGTATTGAGGAATCTTCTTGTTTGTACATGTAGTTACAAGTATTTTGATTTAGGCAGACTCATGAAGGCATTAATTAAAAATTGTTTGTGTTAAGAAGATCGTTGAAGATTGGGATTCAAAAGATAAATGTGATAGATTGTGATTGGTTGGAAGTATATCTTATGAGTTTACACTGGATGAACACGAGAATGCGAGAATGTAAAAAGCAACTTGTGCCAAGTGGGAGTGACATTTAAAAAAAAAAAGCATCTTCATCGTCATTTATACCTTTTTAGCGAAAGTTTTTTTTTGTAAAATAACTTGGCAAGAGTGTTCCTACACCTATTGATAAGGCTCTATTTAAAAATGGGATTGATTTATCAAATAATCCATAGGCCTAAGTGAGCACACATCAAAGAGTATATGGTCACATACAGACTTTAAAAAGACTCTTGATAAATACATGTGCTTTTAAAAAGTGATTTTTTTTTTTGTTTTTGTCTTTGATGTGTGCTCACTCATGCTTGACTCTACAGATCTATCTCACTTTTACCCAGAATTTAGTTGATAGGTCTAACAACACCCTTTGTCAAGTTAGGGTGCTATCTCACTTCGCGGAGACGTCTCCGCGACAGAATAAAAATCCGTCTCCGCGACGGATAAAAAGTATTAGAGCGTCCTCCGAGACATTTCGAGACGTCTTCGCGACAATTTATGGAAAAAGTCTGAAGTAGTTACAAATCCGTCTCCGAAAATCAGGAGATGTCTCTGCGACAATTTATTTTAAAAAATAAATCTGAAGTAGTCCCAAATCCGTCTCCGATATTCAGGAGACGTCCCCGAGACGTCTCCGCGATAATTGATGGAGAAAAAAATCTGAAGTAGTCCAAATCCGTCTCGGAGACGTCTCCTGATTTTCGGAGACGGATTTGGACTACTTCAGACTTTTTTCATAAATTGTCGCGGAGACGTCTCTAATACTTTTTATCCGTCGCGGAGACGGATTCTTATTCTGTCGCGGGACGTCTCCGCGAAGTGAGATAGCACCCTTAGTTTACTCTAAACCTCTTCTTTAAAAAGTTATGCTATTCTAATTAGGATGGCATTGTTTTTCTGTTAGCTTTTTGTTGTTCTGATTTCACCCCCACTTTGGCACAAGTTGCTTTTTACATTCTCATAACCAATCTGTCATGTTCATCCATGCATGAACAAATATCACACAAAAATGGTACTGAAGGTGCGGGAGAAGTTAGGCTTTAAATATTTTATTCTAAATTGGTGTTTATAAATTGACATTCTTTTTTTAATGACAACTTTTTAAGTGTTTAGTGTCTTTTTACTCAATTGGTATGATTGGTACATGTTCTACTTCAAGTGAAAGTTGCTAAGTAATTGTTTTGAGTATTTCAAAATGCCTTCAAAATCGCAACATGATTTTCTTTTTTCTTTTTAAATTGGGGGGGGGGAGTTTGGATGTTTGTTTTTTTTCATCACATTAATAGGAAAATGAGCAGAATTCCAGTAAATGCCATATTATTGACACATCATAAAATTATTTTTAAGACTTTAATCTATATTTGAGTACAAAAGCTTGTTTTTATTATTGCACTTGGCATAACAAACATGTATCTTCTTAGGGAATAAAGATCACAATGAGGGTTCCTATTCTTATTCCAATTACATTGTTTAACTCTCATTGTCTTAGATGGAATGTGCTACCCATTATTAAGAAGTGGTTATAGTCTAATCTTATTTAATCTAGGGGTGGCCTCCGAGACTTCCATGATAGATCGATCTTGGAGATGGTGCGGAGACACTTTTGAGATGTCTGTCGATTGGACAAAACTCACACATAAGAACGTGCTTGACTCTCTAGCGACTTAGGAGATGTCTTTGAGTTGGTGCAGAGACTCAGTAGAGGTCTCCGAGACAGAGTCAAAAGTACACATAGTCCAAAATCTGTCTCAAACATGTCTCATAGCAAGTGAGAGACTCACCCTTAGCCTCCCTTATTACAAGCCATCATTTAATAATCAACATGTATTTTTATTCATTCTTATTTCCTTTTCTTCTTATGTTTGTGTTCTCTCAACAGGTGACAGTTGCTCAGATCTTACAGGGCAAGTACAACAAACCAGTCAGCACTGAGAAGATACAAGCCTTCTACCAATGGTACAACATCTACAACGGCCTTACAGATAACACCCTTCTACCCCCTGAAAGAGTGGACAGTGCAACTCTCCCTGAGAATCAGCTCAAGGCATTGGAGACGTCCTCGACGCTCTTCAATCCTCGTATAGAACTCCCTCGCCTTCTCCGCTGGTATCGGCAGAATCCCCGACCGACCGGGCAGAAATGGAGGTCTACCTTGCAGAGTTGAACGCCTCAGACTTCCGAAGAAACGGTACCCCTCTTCAGTACTCCTCTATCATGATCTGGTTTAAGAATGCCAGAGTTAATACAGGCATCTCTTACGCTCAAGTGCTATTGCTCAGATGAGAGAGGACATTGCTTCTGCAAAGAATTCACAAGACTCAGTTGTAGATGAAGACAAAGAGAGTGATGATGAAGGCGAAGGTGATATTGGTAGTGGAAGAAAAAGAAATGGATGAACAGGAAGAGGAGCAGGATGAGGAGGAAAAGACAAAGACTTTAGAACTGCCATCGTCAAAGAGCCCTGTCAGGAGTTCTGCAAAGAGTCCTGCGCGTAGTCCGGGAAAGAGTCCATTGAGAGTGATCCATTTCAAGAAGAACCTATGACAGAATCAGAGGACTCTGTTGGTAATGAAAACCAGGATGTACCAGTGATGGCCTCGATAGCTAAACCAACCATTCTGCCGTCATTGTTACACATGCAAGCACGACCTCACCTGCAACCAGTCAGTATCGTTAGTAATGGATTGATCGTGCCTAGTAGGTTACCCAATGGATCTCATCCAGGTGAGACAGCGCTTCATGTCCCAGACCTTCGTAGATTGCCTCAGGTTTGGTATCTCATGACACCCGAGTTAGCAGCAGCTGCACATGGTATGCCTGTTCCTGGCCTTACGCATCCACATTTCCTGCATGCCCTGGACGCTATGCATAAAGACCATCCATCAGTCCGATTAGACTATCATAACGGTGGTCTGTCTGTCCCGAAGCCAAACCATCGCCTCTCACAGCCCCTTCAGCATCTCAGAGGCGTACCCAACCCCAGTCCTACAAACCTCAAGAAGAATCTCCTAAACGTGACAATCACCTCAACCCACTCCTCCATCACAAACATCAACATCTCCCCAGCAGCTACTAGGGTCCTCGTAAACGATTCACCATTGATCCTACATTCGAAGTGCCAAAGCTACAATCATGGTTCGCGGTTGACCCAAGGCCCGATCGACAAACAATCGAGAGATATGTACAGGAATTGAACTCTAGCGAATGGAGAGACACCAACCGAAGTATAACAATCGAGTTGTGTATGTCTGGTTAAGAACGCACGTGCCAAATATTCTAAAATGCAAGTTCCTCCTGGTGAACGTGATCCTGAGATGGAGAGAAGACATCATGAGTTGATTAGAATGCATCAAGAATCTCAGATCTCATGAAACAAGGGTCCCGTCTCATTATATGCTCAACATTCTTAGCAAGAATTTTTTTTTGCTCAACATTCTTAGCTCAAAACTACATCTCCAGCTTGGAAACTATGCGTGTCAAGATAATTGAGACAAGGAGAGATAGTTTCAAAGAGGTAAAATTGGAATGAAATCCAGTAATGGACTTTTAGGTACGTTTCTATATTATGCAGGCATTATTTTGTTCCTTGTACAAAGTAGTACAATTATCTTTATTGTTGAATTACACCTTTACCCTTATTTCTACTTTTCTTACTTCACGTACATTTGTACAACGTATATCACATAACTTGTGATCATTGAATGGCTTTGTAATTGTTCAGATCTGCTCATTAAAATCTATTGAATTTAAGAAGTCCCATTATATTCTTATAGAGTGATATTTTAGAAACTAATCTCAACAATCCATTGTTATTAAAAATTAAGAACAGGGTACCGGACATGATGTCAGTATAAAATAAGTACAGCTTCAGTGATGCTTAAAGAGAGTGTATCCCTAAGTACAAATTCGCTTTTTCTGACAGTTTTATATTGTTTCTTATTTGATGTCCTACAAGTTTCCACACAAAACAATTTAGATGGGAAAATTAAAGATTAACTTGTCAAAATTTGTGATCTCTCATACATTTTAGCTCTTACACATAGGAAGAATATAGTTTGTCTACATAATATTATGCTATGTCTGGCACTACCAGGATCATCTATTTTAATCATCTCTATTGCACTTTTATAAATAAATGTTTAGATGTTTTTGCTTTGAAAGCATATTAATGTATATTTTTTTATTTTGTACATTATTTTTATCAAAAATTATTTCTGATGAGTAAAATTTACTCAGAGATTGAAATTGTCTCATCTTTACGTTACTTCTACTATAGCTATGTCTCTTCTATTTTGTATGATGTTCGGATTCATCGTAATTTTTCTTTCTGTTCTATGCTCGTTCTTATGTTTCCAATCTTTCTATTCTTTTATTTTTTTCTGTATTTTCCTCATTATTATGTTAACTTTGCAGAAAACATTTGATCATGTATAAGTTCATCTCAACATCATTCGTCTGTTGAGAGCTGAAGGCATTATTGCATCTTAAGATGTCCTGAAACCAAGGAGCTATTGCTGTATAAGTCAAGTAATAGCGCCCTCTGTTTCACGGACATCTTTGATCTGTAAAGCGCCCTTCTGGTTCTCAGCGACGATTTACAACAAAGATTGATTATGCTTGAGAACATAATATTGGCAGATCTGTTTATCTCCTCTATAGTGATGACACTTGCGAGTAACAACAGAATATTAAAGATAGAATAGATGTTTGAGTGTAATTCAATCTCCAAACCGGTGAAGCAATATAATTCAAATTATGATTTCTTTACAAATTGTAGTTTTTTGCATTATGTGAATGTCTCTCATACAGGTTCAGCTTATTTTAATTCGGTCAAAGATTTTAAAAGAGAGAAAGTAGAATACAGTTATCCACTAGGCCCTGTAACATAAAGAGATAGGATCAATTGCAAGTTTCTAACAACCATTCTGATTGGTTTACAGTGAGACTTTTATGCAAAAAGTCCATGCAACAAAGATCCTGAGAGGTTTATATCAATTTGCAATAATTGTAACTTTATAGGTTATAGGCCCTGAAAGGTAAATTAACTTCATTTCAAATTTTGAAATAGGTAGGATATATTGTCCTTATTTTAGGTGATGTGTATAAACACATCCAATTAGAGATTGCCCTGTTCTGCAAAACATAGTGTAATAGATCTTACAGGTGTTTTAATTTCCGTAAATTTCAGTATATTTCATACCATCTCCTTAAATCTAAATTATGTACATGTCTTTATGGCAATGTTAACAAGGTTCATAAAGGTTAGTTTGAACAAGAAATGTACATGTATATGCATGCATGAGCATCTCTATGTACAGTTTGATGGCATATGCTAATGTTCTAAAACATTGATTTATTTGGTACATGTATTAATTTTTTAAGAACCTTACATGTAGATCCTTGTATTATTTATTTTTTATTTTTTGTTGTTGCTATTACACAGTATTTCAATAATACTGCAGCTCCCTATTCGAAAAGCTCATTTATCAGAAAAGTGATATGCTACAGAAACAAACCTCCAGAAATTGAAAGTGAATTGAACAAGATGCCTAGCAAGAGATACTTCCGACATGAAATCATATCAACAAATTGATAATTTTCCTGTATTTTGCAAAAGCTGCCTGTATAGTAAATGATACAATGAGAGAATACAAAAACTTTTTTTTTTATATGGAAATACATTTTTTTTTTTTTTTTTTCTCAGAAGGAAAACCTTGTCCTATAGCTTCTTCGTAATGAGAAAGAAGTTGTAAAAGGTTACCATATTTTCTTTCAACAACAAGGGGTGTTTAAACTCTACTAATTAGGGTAAAAGTTAGTCTCTCCATTTCCTTTCTGCATAAACAAGATAGCATGAGATACTGATTCTTAGGAGTAGGATTAAAATCATCTTGAGTAAAACTCTTTTGATTGCGTCATACACTAAGGCTTCAGTTGTAACACATTATTTGTTGCGTTGAATGAAGGAGATTTCTCTTAAGATTCCTGAGATCAGAAAGACTTCCTGTTATGTTTCTAGTCAGACATTGAAGTAGAGTAGCAAGAAGGAAGTGAGGGCTTAGATGGGGGTTTGGAAACAAGTAACTGAAGGAAGGAAGGAAGATTTGAACCCCTGTATTATCAATCCATAGGTTAGTGATACAAGTCCCAGTAAACAGAAATTAAAGATTTGAATACCGCTTCTGGTTTGTAACAAGTAACCGAAAGGAAGGAACTAAGATTCAATCCCTATTTTGTTAGTCCATATCTTGGTTTGAAACTGGCAATGGTACGAACTAAGATTCGAATCCCTCTCTTGCGTTTTGAAACAAGCGACAAATAGAAAGGAATTAAAATTTGAATCACTCCCTTGTCAGACCATACCTTGTTCGATACCAGCAAATATTAAGGAACTAAGATTTGTATCCATCCGTTGTTTGTAAACAAGTAACAAATTAGAAAGGAAATAAGATTTTAATCCCTCCCTTATTAGTCAATACCTTGGTTTGATAACAAGGAATCAGTAGAAAGGAACTAAAATTTGAATCCCCTCTCTTATCAGTCCATTCGTTGTCGAAACAAGCAACCAATAGAAAGAACCTAAGATTTGAATCCTCCTTGTTAATCCATACATGTATCTTGATTGAAACAGGCAACCAGTAGAAAGGAGTTAAGATTTGAACCCCTCTCTTGGTTTACCAGTAGACATGAACTAAGATTGAATCCTGCTCCTAGTTTTGAAACAAGCAAGCGATAGGAGAGAACTAAGTTTTGAACACCTCTCTATCAATCCATAGGTTAGTTGAAACAAGCAACCAGAAGAAATGAGCTGGGATTTTAATCCCTCCCTTATTAGTCCATTCGTTGGTCGAAACAAGCAACCAGTAGAAAGAACCTAAGATTTGAATCCCCCCCCCTTGTCAGTCTGTAAGCCTACCTTGGTTTAGTACAATCAACCAGAGAAAGGAACTAAGTTTGAATCCCTCCCTTTGTTTGGAAACAAACAACCAATAGAAAGGAACAAAGATTTGAATCCCTCCCTAGGTTTTGAACTAGAAATAAGTAGAAAAAGTCTTGACCCCATCTCTTGTTAGTCCGTACTTTGGTTTGGAAACAAGGACTCAGTAGGAAGGAACTGGGATTTCATTCCCTTTTTTGGTTTGGTAACAATAAACCAATATCATGGAACTAAGATTTCAATCCCTATCTGTTAGTCCATACTTGAAAATATTTCTTTATTATGAGAAAAAGTGTTTTTTCTCCTAAAATCACAAGCCAGTCATAATTCCTTCACCTCATGATTTGTTTATCAAGAATATTTGATATAATCCTTGATGTCCTTGTTGAAAGTCAAGTGTAAAATAGGATTCTTTAATACTCTGTCTGGGTATGGATATAACAGATTGCTAGAAGTAGCTATGAGGTATTTAAATGCATGGACCGACAAGCTTAGTAAACCTAACTAAATATGGACATTCAATTCTAAATGACCTTGTTTTTCATTAATATGTATGCAGAAGGAGAAAAACAGATTATGTATTTATCTAATTCTTTCTGGGGATTTTGGGTTAAAAATGTCTTTTGAGTCAAGCCTATGTTCTTTATTGAGATCTTCAATTGCCCACTTGATACGTGATAGAAGAATGTTATTTCTTTAAGCAATATTTGTTGCAATCACTATGCTGCACAAATATAGAATTAATTTTAAAAATATGTATAATACATACTATTGAATAGACTAATATTTGATAATCAACTGCATCCTATTTTAGTACTCTTTTCTGGCAACATACTAGTCAATATTGGGCAATCCAACATGTTACAAAAATTAAGGTGGGGTTGTCATTTTATAGCTCTTTTTCATAGATTAAAAAAAAATTGCATGATTTTAAGCAGGTTGCTTTCATGAAACTGCATGGAAAACAAACTGACATTCCAACTCAAAGATTCTCCTCTTTATACTATGCACAACAATGAAAAAGGGGGGTTTAGAAGTGCATTATGGAAGTGCCTCTTTGAGCATTGTATGCACAGTGTTTGTACAGTGTGTCTCTCTAAACTACATATGGTACTTTTGTTCACCACATGAGAATGTTTTATATTGGCTTTTATTTATTTTCCCAATTCATTTCTTCTTTCTTTGGTGGAAGTATGTATTATAAGACTTGCAATTGAAGTTCAAACAAAGTAGAACGTGGTAGTTAAGAGAAATACAATAAAGCTGGAAGATAGATTATATTAAAAGTACGGGTAGCAGTTTAGCTTTTCATAAATCATTTTGCATCGGTATTGTTACAAGATGTCACATGAAAATTTTACATCTCATTAAATCTCCCTGGTGCCTTTGATTTTTTGAATGGCTTTGAGTTGATGGTAATGAGGGTATGGAGATTGTTATTAAGATAAGGGGTAACTCAAATTAATTTATGCAATTAAATATAAAGATATTATGAAGTTAAATCAATTTCAATTCAAATTCCAAATGTAGAACATCTGCATTGAAAATGGTCTTAAATACTTGCAATGGTTAATTGAATTTATGATGCTCAGAATTTCCCAATGAAATTTATATTGAAACATTATGAACCACCAACGCAATATTATCTGATCAACAACTTTTGTAGAAGATTGGTTATAGCTGAGTTATAAGAGACAAGTCATGAACATAATAAAAACACTGGATGAATGGTTTGTCTGCAGAAATCATGTATTGAAAGCAAAACAGATATACAAGTTCAGCCCTTCTACTTCTGAGTGTGAGGTATGGATCTGTGTATTTGCAGTGGGAAAAGTAAGAAATGAGTAAGATTATATTTTCAATTTTTCTCTTATAATTATACTCAGCTGTGCCTCAGGCTGTAGGTCTAGAGACAAGGCCGTATATTATTTGAAAGCAAGCCTAAAAACATTAAAATAATAGATAAAACGTAACAATTTTTATTTCTGAAACCATCATTGATTTTCCTACCAAAGGACAGTAAAAAATGGTGTAATAACATACCTTTGTGGTAATCATAACATGATACTATTCAAATTCTATCCATGTTATCTGTTCCATTCTGGTATTGGTTTGTCCTTGGTACAGATTGTTGATTAATCTGAATTAACAAAGTCAATTATAGAATACCCCCTCAGTCTATGGGAAAATAAATCCATTAAATACTATTGAAATGCCATTAATCATCGATCCAGGCTGTTATCTCACTCAAAGGGGGTATCAAGATACAATGGCTCAGTGGTGAATAACAAATATTCATTCAACATATTAATAAGTTTAATTGGCTTACTGTTATTTCGTTGAGGTACAAGCTCGCTGGGTTGTTAGACTATAGATCGTCTCCTTAGCTAGGGCACTCAATATTATAGATAACAAAAATAATACACACTAAAAGTATAAAATAAAAAACAAAACAGGGTGCAAAATTTTAATTATGCTGCATAATCATAGAGTATTTAGAAACTTCTGACCAAGTAAGTAGAAATAATCATTATCAATGATTATTAATGCTATTATATAAGAATTCTTAAAGACAATTATTAAAGACTACATTGATCTTGGTGTGAAAGACTTGAAAAGCTTCCCCTAGGGTCTCTGAGTAATCTGACAAGGGAGTTATTATTGAAGAAGATGTATATCTGTTTTAATAATTCAATTGATTTATTTTTTCAGCATTTAAAGCTTTGCAGAAAAATGCATAATATTGAGATATCAATAATATAGCCCAATAATTTGACACATAACAGAAACACGCCAAATGTATAAGTGAGTATACGAATCACAAAATGAGTTTAATAGAAGAACCATTTCCCTTACCCTCTTAATTCTTGGATACCTCGATCAAGTAGTTTTAAATCTTGGGATATTTGATACGATTGCTTCTCTTATTTGGCATATTAAATGAACAGAGTCTTTATAAGACAAGTTGGCTTGAAGAAATCACTGGCTATAAAGTTTTATTCATCTGTAATAACAACCCTTATAAAGCCAAGCCCTGTAAGATTTTCAGACTGCTTTATATCCATATTACATGACAATCTTGTAATGATTTGATGCTGAGAATCGCAATGATACTATCTTTCATGTTAAAGATTCTTGATACTTTGGAGATATCAAATACGCAGCTCGAGTGATTGAAATATGAGTAAACCCTGCTTACTGACCAGTACCCTGTAACAGAAAGAGTTGATGATCACTTGCAAAACAACAGTAACCAATCAGGATCATTGTTACGTAGACATTTTGCATAAAAGTCTGACTGTGAACCAATCAGGATGATTGTTTCAAATTTGCACATCCTAACCTCAAAGGCCTTCTTGATGTTAGATCAGCCACTTGCTTCTGGCATGATTCCTCAAAATGATCCAACACTCTTACATTCTTATCTTTCACACTTTTAGATTTTACTTTGAATATAATGAAATTTAAGCTCTGGTCATTTTTTGAAATACATGTATTGAATTTCTGTGGTCAAGAAAACAAATATTCCTTTCACAAGCACTAATTTATCTTGTAAACTTATGTATTATATGAAGTCTAGCTACATATTTTTCTTCTTCTATTGAGTTGTACTTTTTTTTATACAATTTGATTACATTCTTGTATTGGATTATATCATTGTAGACAGGGTATGCTGGCCTTCAAAGAAGTTCATATTTGTGCACCAGTCTAGATGATATATGTAAGAACAGGGCAATATATTGCCGTGAATTATGTGAAAGATATAATTCTGATTTTCTTTTATCTCTATAAAACCATTGATCATTGTGACGGTAAATTGCCTCAACTCTGCATTTTGCCTTTAAGGTTATAAGTAGCAGGATTTGGTATTTTTGTTATGGATTAACCATTTTAATTGTGAATTTGCTCCCCTTTTTATCATGGCCCCAGTGCAGTATTAGCAAAAAATGTATTATGTATTTTGTAGGCATTTTATTTGATCCTATTCTTAGTGCTCAGTATTAGGTTTTAATAGTACTTGTCTGACACTGCACTTTATATATTTACATTTGCTATTTTAAATCACAGAAATTATGTTTCACGTGACTTAATTTATAATGCTTTTAAAAATGATGGTATGAGCTTAGGCTTTTCCAATCACGTTTTAATGTTCACTTTACAATCAGTTTTGTATGTTGTATGCAATATATCTTACCTGTTATCACAATGCTTGATTTGCAAGATAAAAATCTGCAGTTTTAATATTTCAATTGTTGCATTGCTCAGTACAATTTATTAGACAAATCATTACCTATCACAAGTTTTGTTTTATGATTGCAATAAGAATTGCATTGGTTTATTGTTATCTTTTCCATGAATGAATAAAGTTGCAAACTGTACATTTTCTTTGAAGGTTCTAAATTAGAAATTGTCAGAGGAAAGAAAGAGAGAGTAGATGAAATTGACAGTAAGATTAAACCATGATATAGTACATGTACAGGTATTATTGTGTATAGCATATTTTGAATCAATGAAATAGAAATTGTGTTGAATAAACACTGCCAAATAAGTGCACTATTGTCAGAGTAAAACTACATGTGTTGTGACTAATTTTATCTTGTTTTTTTAAGGCCCTTTCTTCTGCCATAATTGACTTAAGTCTCTGGTGTCTCAGAGATATCGTCGCGATGTTTTCCCAAGTCTCTGGGGTGTTGAGGAAAAATCAAACAAAAGGGTTTTAAAAGAATGTTTTTCCATGGATTTCTGCGATGTTGCAAAAATGTTGCAGAGATGTTGCAGCAACTCTCCAGTCTACTAGTGACAGACAAAACTATTTTTTATATGATTTAATACTTGACTCGTCCCAACTAAAAGAAAACAAGTGATTGTTGAACTGTGAATGAAATAAGAAGCGAAAAAGTACATTGATGTGTGTATGGTTGGCCAAGATAAAGTGTGAATAACAAAAGAAAATACAAAAACGAAATCTTGAAACTGCTTGTCTAAAAAAATAAAAAATAAATAAAAAAAAAAAGAGGGAGAGAGAGAGAGAGAGAGAGAGGGAGAGCTAGTGGAGTAAAATTGAGTTGAAATGAGCCTTAACTTTCAAATCCTAGCATAATCATCGTTATAGACAGTGCTAAGAACGAAAATCCGTCTTCTTTTGACTCGATATTAAAAAAATGAATGAATAAGATGAATTTTGGATGAGAAAAGAAGTGAATAGGTGCATGGATGTATAGAACAGTGGATATTTCTTTGATTAATTTAAATCAATTTTATTTATTTCACGATTCATGAATACAATTCAAAAGGAGCTGAGATCAAACATGAATTTTGGATGCATTATCTTAACAGAGTGGTCGTAAATTGATTGCATTTACTATTTACTTTGATTCTATCCATTTAGTTTCTATTCCTTTATGATCAAAATGCCCAAGATTCATCATTGGTACTTGATCTGTTGATGACAGATAAATTCATTTGTTTTGCAACTGTATACTCCAACAAGGTTTAATTAATACATTTCATCCCCTAATTTCAATAACAAGTTTAGTGCATCAAATTAAAGAAATAAATAAGAAACTCTGATATCCTTCTTCATCAGACGGCAACAGATAAAAACAGCATTGATTTGATCTAGCAAAGATTACAGAAATAGACCTCAACATATTCCACAAGAAAGAAAATGAAGAAGAAGGATGTATTAATGACTAAAACTGGACATGAAAACAACTGATACGCAAGTGTTAGTTGTTGATTGTCTATTGCCTTGCTTTATTGCTTTTCAAGTACAGGAAGCTGCTTATTAGCTAAATATGACCACTAATTCAGAATTAATTTCCAAGCCCTGACAGGGGGCAAGAAACATACTACTAATCGCAGAAAAAATATGAAAATCCCCCTTTCCTATTATTTTTGCTTTATGTTGGAAAGGGTGAGGTTATTGCCCCGTTTTCACTGTTTTTATTTTCATGTGACAGGCTGATGTTCAAATAGAAATAATTTCATTGGTTTACTTACAAGCTTGCATGTGACCTGTTCATGATAAAACAGTTGTAAGTCACACGATATCTTTCTCAAAGAGGAATATATGATAAGACGAAAAAGGATCACATCAAGCACAAATGAACACTCTACAAAAATGAAATTGTAGAAAGGAGTGACAGCGTTTTCGAGAAGAGTGGAAAAGGGTTAGGGTTGTGTTTTAGAGTGAACCAGTCACAAACAAGCCTTCTTTTCGATCCATATACGCTCTTGAAAGTTGGTCAGTGTTTCATGCAAGAGCTATCCAACTATCCTCATGAAATACTTCAAAAACATTGGCTACCGAAAAAGGGAATGGATGAAGGCAAACAAACTGACCAGTTCTCTGAATATCTGTTCACTTTAAGTGAAATGTGTTTATAAGCGGCAAACTTGATCTCTGTTTTAGTTTGGGGCGGAAAATAAAGTTTCAAGCTGATTTTGTGAAATAACATTTGTAATGAAAAAATATGTATTTTTTACAGCGCATCTGGCGTTATCAGAGTCGCCATAAATTCTGAAGTAAAATTACCGATTAAAAAAACTTTTGCTGAAGAGATGATTAACATTAAAAAAAAAAAAACACAACAAAAAACACACACAAAAAAAAAAACAACAAAAACAAACAAACAAAACAAAACACATCAGAAATGCTGAGTAAATTCTGTATTTAACTAATTCACAAATTGTTTAATTTTTCACATAAATCAGAGAAACTAACATTAATCTGTATTTTTACTTTCGAATTCGTGGTTTCTCTGCAATGCCAGATTTTATGTAGAATTGCAGAGAGTTTTCTTTACAGTAAATTTCTTATTTCCATAGGCCTTTTACTGATGTACGATGCGCTCCCCCCCCCCAAAGAAAAAAAAATGCGAAACCGACATTTAGGCCTGTTGTCATTTATTATTTCATTCAAATAATACATTCCCGAGTCTTGATTTATGAATTTGTTACATGTGAAAGGGTAGAAATGAAACTTTCTCGAAATATATCATTTATTTTTAGAAATTGAAATTTTTCGCACGACAAGTTTTTGGGAGCCCTTCCTCATATCATCTTTATTCACTCTTATGGATGTAAGCAGGGAGCGTTTTTGAAAGTAAAGGGGCGGAGCCAAAATTGTGTGTGTGTGGGGGGGGGGGGCGGGGGCTGAGCAGGCTAAAAATCAAAAGTAGTTGGTAACTGTGATTTTGTACATGAAAGTACAAAAAAAGTGGGCGGGGGGGGAAGGGGCTGTGTAAGTAGGTATCATAAGTGGCAACCTAACTGAAAGAAGAGTATTCATGCAATGAAATATGCCATCACTATTCACAAAATTTAATAAATTATCAATGAATCTCTTATCCTTTTGTTTTCTAGGATGTACTGTATTATTATTCTTTATTTTATTTCATTTTATTTTTGTTGTTGTTAAGCTCTCAGACAAAAGTACCATTCATGTTCATTGCATAATTGGGAATTAATATGTGAATCATGGAAATGGACAATAAATCATAGGTCTAGTTGAGCCACCTTAATACTTATGTTGGCTTTGGCCCAGATGATTATTATAACCAAATTAATCAAATCCATGTTAAATCCTAATAAATCCATCTTTAAGTCACCAATGATTTAGTCAATAAAACAGAGGCACCTTTTATGCAATATCTTGAACAGTCGTCAAGTTTTCTTGTAATATTTACATAGTTTTTATAATTTTGATTGTTATATTTCAAATCTCTATTTGTATAACTACGAATATGTGATTCATGTGTTTTAAGAGACAGGATATGAGGATTTTGGCATGAGTTATCATCTGAGTCTATTTCAACCTTTTCATAATTTTGAGAAAATTGCCAATATATATATTAATTTTACAAGAAGATATTTTGAAAATATTAAAAGGAAGAGTGCAAGATTGATTGCAGACTATCTCAAAATATTGAATGGTTTTTCATTTAAATTTCTTCACAAATTCAATATAGTTATAAACATTTATTCTCAGTAAATAATATATTTTTAAGTCAGTGACACGGCATTTGAACCAGACATTATTTCGTTTAATATGTAGGATTGAGGTTAGGGGTTAAAACTGGGTTTTACAAATGTTTTATGTCATGTTAAGGGCAGGGTGTAGTGTTAAGTCCATTGTTGAAGTTAGTCATTCGATTATTTAATAGAAATTACAGCGGAGCTTTTTTTCAGAATTTTCTGCACAGAAAATTTCATCAAAATCGGATGAAAAATAACAAAGTTATGCATTTTTTAGGTATTGAATTCTTTTCGTAAAACAGTTCTTGGCAGGTCTCATGAACAGGTCTCATGAATGTTTGAATATTCAAATGAGCAAACTGATGATGTCACAGTCCCCCTACTTATTGTTTATTTTATTATATGAAATCCTATTTATCTCATTTTTGTCATACATTGCGAAAACAGAAAATCTATCCCTCATGAAATCAGTAAAAGCATGTCTTGTGACCTTGAACATTCCACAAGGATTAATCCCCGTTTTTATGTCCTCGGGGCAGAAAATCTTGATATTTGGTATTTCATACAATAAAATACAAAGAAAGTAGGGGGACTGTGACATCATCAGCTTGCCAATTTGAATATGCCAAGAACCGTTTCCTTAAAAAAGAAATCAAAACCTAAGAAAATTCATAACTTTGCTATTTCTTATCCAATTTTGATGAAATTTTCAGTGTTGTGCTTTTTAGATTTACTTTATTTTTCTAATAATGCAAACTCCAGCCCGGAGGAGTTCTTTAAGTCATTAATGTAACATGAGTGCACTTTTCACGGAATTAGGATAACCTAATGAATCGGTTTAAAAAGAAAACTTTGGTCAAAAAGAAAACCAGATGTAACTTCATTCATAAGATAGAAAGAAGATGAAAAAAATGCTGATAATTCCATATCTAAATTTTTAGGACTGGTCTTTAAGTCTGTTCAATTCTCTTTGTAGCAAAATAATAACAACGGGAATAAACCCTATAAAATACGATCGGTATAACAGAGGGTGAATAGGGAAAGGGTTGAATATATCTAAGGCAAATCATTCAATTTTATGTAACGATCGCCAAATAAGCACAAATATAGATTAAAAC
Organism: Paracentrotus lividus; assembly: GCA_940671915.1. Classification (NCBI taxonomy): domain Eukaryota; kingdom Metazoa; phylum Echinodermata; class Echinoidea; order Camarodonta; family Echinidae; genus Paracentrotus; species Paracentrotus lividus. The sequence goes on from CALNVZ010002974.1 coordinate 46,164,661, forward strand.
AAAAGGTCCTAGATTTACGTAAGGAATTGAAAATAGGTGTGGGCTGGGAAGAAGGATTTGATAATAACCAAGGCAGTAGTACTTACTTAGAATGTCTTAGTGGTTACAGTCAAAATAAACTATTGTCATGATGTGACAAGCAAGAAATAAAAAGACAGAGAATATATGATCGATGAGGGATAATCATATTTAGCTCTAAGTTGTGGTTTTGGAGATGGTCTGACGAATATTTGGAATCTTTCCTAATACTGTCCATTGCATTTTTAGCCCTTTGAAAAGTGAAATGCGATTAAGGTACGACACTAGCTTGTATTAAAGGGTTGAAACTGTTGTGATATGGTATTCCAAATATAATCATCGTGGTTTGCCGTTTTAGTTCAAACTGGGAAAGGGAGAATATTTTGATTGAAATTAAATCTTGTGACGTACTTTCGGCCAAATTCCTTATCTGTTCCATAATACCTGTACTATTTGTGCATTGTATTTGGGCATGATTTAAGAAAAACTCTTTACTGTTTGACATGTTTAACGAAAAGTTCCCGAATTGTATTTTGTATATTATGAGAAATAAAAGGAGAGCGTCCTTTTAGTTTGGATCTATATAATCTAGAAAAAATCCCTGCTTTTTAAGTTGATTGTTCTGGCGTGTGTCCTCAGGCCTCTAAGTAATAAAACCACAATCTTGTTTGGAATTATTCTTAACTTTTTTTCACTATCTTAACCATCATGATTTCATATTCTTGCAAGTCTGTATATCAATACAAAGGTTTTGGGCCATCATTGTTCTTTTTTGAGAATTGAGTCAACCGTAACCTGTCCAAGAAATACGATCTCAATTTGTTTTTCTTTTAAATTAATTTTTGTTATCTGTTGTTTTTTAAGATTTATTATTCATTTATTTATTCATTCGTTTATTCACTTATTTTATTATTAAAAAAAAACAACATATTATATATTATTTTATTTTTTTAAATTTATTTATTCATTTTTTTTTTTTTTTTGGGGGGTGGGCAATTTCAACCCCCAAACAATAATTATAATGCCCTGTCATCCGTCCCCGAAAATTATCTGTCCCCACAATCCAACAATATTGAAAAAACACCATCAGCCCTCCCTCCCCCCCACAAAATAATAATGATCTACTCACCAATCCGTTTAAAAAATGAATGAAATCAGCTCTGAATAAAAATATCGAAATTCTGGATATAAAGGGACTTTTATCACCCCCAAAATTTGGCAAATGTCTCCTCCCCATCCACTTAATATATTTCCCTACAAAAAGCCAAGTTACCCAATCACATGTACAGCATGTATTACTATGTAATATAATCCATATGTAATCTAATATGATATAAGCTGTATATTGATGGTTAGTCAACGTGTTACGTTGTAATTTAGATATCAAATAAAAAGAAAAGAAAACTATAACCACAAACTAGATTGTATTTTTTATCTTTGTTTTGTGTAGTGATGATGACAGTAACACATGGACAGACCAAGCGGTGAGATGTACTGTGGTAGAACTACTCAAAGATTATAACCAGTCCAAACTAGCTCAAATATGCCCTCTATCACAGGTATGTTATATGGACAAATGAATGGAGGATGGAGAGATTACATTTGTGCCAAAAATATGTCTTTTAATCATCATCCACCTATACATGTATCTGTCTATCCTGGAAAGGTGGATAAGTGGGTGGGTTGATGAATAAATGGACGAATGTGAATCATCAAGATTACACTTAATTCAAACTTTCTTGTTGCTTTTGTATTTTATTCACACACCGAAGTTTATTAAACTACCCTATAAAATCACCAAAGTGGTCTTGTTCGTAGCTTTTTTGGATTGTAGAATTTTAAGAAAACATCTCCAAAGTTCATTAAAAAGTTTTTGGTTGAACACCAAAACGACTATTAAAAGTGATAAAAAAAAATATGTATTAATATTTGAACCTGAACAGAGCGTGAAACTGACCAGAAATATATAATATGAAATAAATTAGTAAAGAAAATACTATACCGTCGGGAATCCCATTTTCTTTGCTCATTTTTAAATATAATATTTGAACCTATATATCCCTCAAGCAACTTGGCTCACTCAGAAAACAAGGGTAATTAATTTCAAAGGAAAATATATATTTAGCTTCATCCAAATGGCTTATAAATCCTTGTATGTTCTCCAAAAAGAAAAACACAAACATCCTTCTTAAAATCACTCATGAGCATATACATGGCTTAAAATCATAGCCATTGAAAACATAGAAAGGTTTAAATACAGGAAGACAATATTAATGAATGTGAATATTGTAATTGGACTCGTTTCTAATGACCAGTGGACAGTGTGTTACATCAGAACTAATCCTAGTTTAATCTTGATTTCACAGCTCTCTGCCAACTGTTTGATTCTATTCCTTATTCATGTTTACTGAATTAATCATAGTTGTTAATGAAAAAGAGGAACAGATCTTGGTTCTACTGAACATGAAAGTGATGATGATTACTACTTGAATGATTTCATGATTCTGTAAAGCAAATTAATGTTTTTAAGATATGAAATGAGAAAATTAAATGAAAATAATGTGATAATTCTTTTGAAAACTTTTGATTGGTCATCAACCATGTTAACAAATAACAATTAGATTGATAAAATGCATGATTCATTAAAAACAAGTTACTCTTGTGGTAAAGGGGGGGGGGAGGGTTAGATATAAATGAGATCAATGGTGGATTTTCAGTCAGTACTATAATATTCTTTTAATTATTTCAAAAATTTTCTTCTTTTCTCAGTCGATGATATCTTATATAGCAAATGCCAAATACAAAGCCTCTATCAGCAGTGAGAAATGTGAGGAGTTTGGGAAGTGGTACCAGACATTTAATATCAACAGACTTCAGAGTAAGTTTAAGAAGATTTTTTTCCCCGGGAAAGTTATCTACTACAATTGCTACAATATAAAGGATAGGGGTTACCTAACCTCCCCTACCATTTGACACTTCTTGGAGCAGATCAAAAACATACAGAATTTTTTGTATAGGTTTTCCCGTTCAAGATTAGACTACCTCCATCAAATTTGACATTTCTTACAAGTTCTTTCGTCCGAAATGTGATCGCGATTAAAAATCTAAACGTTAATTCAATCGACTGATAGCTCCGCTCATTGAGGTATCGTTCAAATTAACATTAACAAATTCGATTGCAAAGAGTTTTATATTGACCAGGAAAACCTATATTCACACAACAAAAAGTTTGGGGGCAAGTCCAAGCTATTTGTTCCCGACGTGGTGATTTTTCAACTTTTCCACCATTTTTGTGTCAAGTGTGTCAGTAAGGTTTTAAAAGTAGATATAATGTATCATATATCACCACAAAGTGTATGAAATAAATTTAATGCAAATGAGGTCAAAAAGTCATTTCAAGGTCATATGACGTCACAAGGCTCATTAATATTCATGGGAAAAATGATAAAATGCATTAAAAATGTTATTTTCAACCATTATTTCTAAAGTTTTGTTATACAACCAAAAAGTACATATTTTCTGTTTCAATATCATTTTGGCTTCCTCTGGTGAAAATATCACAAACCTAGTAAATAACTTTCCATATATTTATTCTTAAAGTATTCATTTCTCAGCAGTAGTCTCACAAAAGTCACTGAGCTGATGTAAAATAATATAGTTTTATTACTCGCCCTCCCACCTCAGTAATGAAACAAAATATTTACTTTTTTACAGTAATGTGTTGTATTATGGTTCTTTTGTTTTATCAGTGGGATTTTTTTACACAACATGTTGCTACGCCTTGGCTACACCAGATATTTAATGGAAAACATTTCATGGAATAATTGTCCCATGTGTTACATGTCCCATGTGTTACATGTCATATTTTACAAAACTTGACCTTGCCAGAAAACGTGAGGCTGTATTGACATTAAAATATGTATTTACAAAGTTTATTACATGGTTAAGAGGATGTGACTATGCAAGTTTTTATTTGATTTTTAAATTCCTAGTATCATGTGAACAAATTCAAAATTTAAAAACTCCATTTTTTTTCTGGTCCCATATTACGAATGAATAAATTATCATAAATTAAATATGAATTGAGTTATTTCAATTGTTGTTTATGATTTTGTTGAAGGTTCTAAGTACCTTAAAAAATATACCTAAGGATTGGGATTTCAATTTAAGATTTATCAAAAAACCTATTTTTGTCTCTGAATGTCCCGTTTGTTACATTGCAGAATAGCGTGGACTTGCCCTTTGCCTTTCCGCTTGTTCATGATATAATCAAAAGAGGGCACCATACAATAATTGGAGGAGATAAAAGGAGACTTTTATCTCAGGTGAAAAGTGTTTATTTCATGGCAATTAAGTTACATAAATATATTATCTTTTCATTTCTTTATTTATTTAATTTTCTTGGAGGGGGGGGGGGGAGGTATAGAAGACTTGAGAATTTTAGGCCTAATTACAACAGTTCTTCTCTCAAAAAGAAATCATACCGTCTTTTTATTATATGGCCTTTATGCAGATATGAGAGTCTCTAAGATATAGCACCTTTTGTGCTCCTGTATTTCCTACTAAATCAATGTTTATCTATCATTATTACCATTAACATGATCGTGATTCTATATATGATTACATTACTCAAGTAAATACTCCATATCTTGAACAATAAGCAATATTATCTCATGTATGGCATTTAACACTGTTAAAGGAAACCACTACCCAAGGAAATAATAACTTTCATAGGAAAGAGCATAATGAGAGGAGCAATGTAAAAAAAGTTTCATCAAAATCGGTTATAAAATAAGAGAGTTATGGAAGTTTGAAAGTCTCGTTTTACCTTCTATGGGGATCCTCAAATTGGCAACATATTGGCTTCAAAATGGCCGATTTTATGGACAACTCTCCATTGGTTTTGTACACAAATTTTCAGTTTTTCCTCATTTTCTTTCAAAATATGTCTTACCTCCTTCTGAGCTCAACATATGTTGTGTGAAATATATTTTTCCATGACATATTTTGAGCTCAGAAGTAAATAAGACATATTTTGAAAGAAAATGGGGGAAATCTGAAAATTTGTGTACAAAACCTGTGGAGAGTTGTCCATAAAATCGGCCATTTTGAAGCCGATGTTGCCAGTTTGAGGATCCCCATAGAAGGTAAAACGAGTCTTTTCAAACTTCTATAACTTTCTTATTTTATAACCGATTTTGATGAAACTTTTTTTAAATTGCTCCTGTGATTGTGCTCTTTCTTAAAAAAATGATTATTTCCTTGGGTATTGGTCCCCTTTAATTCATCTGTTAATTTCTTAATTAATTTTGTTTGAAGTATTTTTCAAGATTGTGTTCTTTCTATGTGCATGTAAATTTTATTTGAAGATTCAAAATGAATCAGCTTGTAGCGCTATCTCGAATGTTTTATGAATGAACCCTTTCAATTTCAATTTCATTTTCAATTTCAATTTTAATTTCAATTTCTAATCCTTATAAACCTAACCCATATCCAGGCCCGGAAAAAAAATCAATAAACCTTATCAATTTCAATTTCGATTTGTAATCCTTATATACCTGACCCTTATCCAGGCCCAGAGCAGCACATGGAGACCAGTAATCACAAGGTGACCTTTGACCCCACCCAAGAGGTGCCTCTCCTTAGAGAATGGTATCAGGACTTCCCTCACCCATCAGAAGCCTTACTCCATCAGTACTGTAATGTCCTCAACAACCTGACAACAAGGAAAGGGCGCAAGAGACCTGTTGAACTCATGCATCTTAAGAATTGGTGGAAGAATGAAAGAGCCAAGCATAAAAGGAATGCTATGGTCAGTAGAAGTCAACGTGCTGGTAAGGAGGATTGCTGATGATAATTGATTGATGCCTTAGCTTGACTCTTCATATCAGCATCATAAGAGGGTGTGGTTTCTACAGTGAGAGGATTCTTCAGTTGTTGACCCTACCGTGTGTCTCCTATGAGGATGTTGCTGAGTGATGTTCCAACAGGAGCTTTAAAACATGACCAACCGTGAAACCGTGACTATGTGAGCTCTACTGAGGCAATTCATACGTTGCTGACCCTACTGAGAGGATTCTTCTACTTTGGTTTCCCATATGATGGATGCATAGATCATTAGTGGTTCTACATTGAGAGGATTCTTCCATTGCTGACCATACTTTGGTTTCTCTAGAGAATTATTTTATAGTTTCCCATATGACGGATGCATAGATCAAGGGTTCCAACCCTGTGGTGTAACATATGGACATTACAGTGACCCCAGTCCAGGATTCTGACATTTCATATCCCATGTGTGGTGTCTCTAGAAACCGTTCAACCAAGAAGACCTACAACTTTTAGTCCTATCCAAATGAACCGATGAGGATAACTAACCAAAGAGCACTCCTAAATGAACTGAAGAATTGATATTATGTTACTAGGTAATCATGCATGATTATGATATCTGATTTTTTAAAAAATTTATTGGAGATTGTTAAAGATTCCAATTGTCCCCTCATCTAAATTCAAAGTTTAGATTCCAGATAAATATTCTTGACTTCCAGTTGTTGTAATCAAAATAATGATGAGAAATTGTTTTAATCAAATCATATAGATCATCAATTAAAAAATTAGTTTATTTATTTTGATAATCATTTTTGGATACTATGGGTATTGGAAAAAGGTAATTGTCCATGTTTGTATAGCTGATATATAACCTCTCTATGAGTTTTCAAAGATATTGGATATTATTGTCCAGGCTTTAGTCTGTTATACTAAGACAAAATATAGGCTGAACAGAAGAACTAGGAATACCCCACATAAACTGGATTAAAACATTAAATACAATGTCCATGATGCAAGTGAAAAATAATTAAAAAAACATGTAATGTATTTTGTTTGTCTTGCCATTTGAACCGTGCCAAATAATTTATTCCATTGCTGAACAGCAATTCTTCATAATGTTAATGTTAATGGTGCTCCTCTTTGAGTCTGTAGTAAACCATGCATGCAAAGATATGATTAACTTTATCATTTTCAATCATAATAATGCATAGTAAATATGAAATTAGTCTTACAATTTCTCAGTTTGTTGTATTGAAGAAAAAAAAAAAAAGAAGACAATTCAAAGATATTTGGATTGCAGTCAATGAAGGACAGGGAAACGGTAAGAGCTGAAAATACCCCCACTTATGCCTTGGTTATTTATTTTTTTATGTTTAACTTTAAACAGAAACATATTCAATGATTTTGTGGCATGAATAGGCCTCATTTTTCATTAAAATAAGTTATTTATTATTAGACAGTCATTAATTAATTACGTAATTTGTAAATATTTTTTATGTTCAAAGTTCAATTTCATAATAAAATGAATTCTCATGAAATTATTTGACTTCATTTGTTTTTATTAGGCCCTACAGCTTTCCTCTTATATCCCCGTTTTTCTAATTGATCAATATTCCTTGTCTGTTTAGTTTGTATTCTGAACTCCAGTCTAGAGTAAACTCCAGTTTAGGTTTGAACCAACATAAAGCTGTAAATCGCAACTATGGTTTAGAATTTCATGGAGGTATTCTCTATGGGAATCTGTAAAGTGCGAGTTTAGAACAATATTTTAAACTTTTGTTCAAGTCTAGACCTGAACTCCATTCTATATTTGAGTTTAAATTTGTTAAGGATTCTAAATTTATGTAGAGATTTAGAATTCAATATGGCTTTGCGAGTTTTTATGTCCTCAACGTAAGTTTAGATTTCTGGTTTTGTGTAGACAAGACTTTTAGACAGGAGTTCAGAATACGTGCCAATGGGCTGTATGCTTAAACAAAGTAAAATTTGCTTTTAAATATTATACATTTACTTTTGATAAAATTAACAAATACAATCTTACAGTTCGTCCCAGAAAAAAAAACCGAAACAGAGAATGATCAATGTTTTATCACGGGGATTCATCACTTTATTACATATAAAATATTGAACAAAGGAACATATGTGTAATCACAATTTCAAACTTAAAAGAAACAGACTACGCCCAGATCATAAGAAATTAACATACATGCAGGGCAACATAACAACATAATAACAGATAACACATATTATTTAACTTAATCTTAATCAAAATTCATAAATGACCTATCAATTAAAGCTTAGAAACTCTTTTTCATTTAATTAAATCAATATGACCTATATGTCACACATGAGTGATTAAAAACAATTTGAAGAGATGAAACCGAAAAGTCATTAAGCAGGCAGCATCTGAAATTCTCTTTCAAATCTACGTATTTAAAAAGTTCATTTCTTGCCCTTTCATATGAAACTGCAACCAATAAAAATGCATTCCATAACTTCATTCAACAAAGTTGTTTCACTATTGCCTGTCCCAGCATTGGCAATCATCCATGCATGAATTCTTTTTTTACCTCTGCATAGTGCTAGGACGGGCAACAGTCAAACGAATATGTTGAAATGAAATTATTGAAATGCAAGTACTATTTCCAATGAACATAAGTTTCCCATTTCTGTAGAATTTTTATTGGTTGTGGTGTCATATGAAAAGAAAGAATTGAACTTTTTCAATATTTAGATTTGAAAGGGAATTTCAGATACTGCCTGCCAAACAACTTTTCAATTTCCTCTCTTCAAATGGTTTTACTCACTCATCCATGACTTATGCAAATGTATGGGTCATATTGATTTCATCAAGTGAAAGAGGAGAATCTCTCTGGCTTTTTCTGTCTATCTCTCTGGCTCTCTCTTTGTCTCTTTTTGGCCCTCTTTCTGTGCCCATCTCTCTTGCTCTCTTTCTATGTCTATCTCTCTGACTCGTTTGCTTTTTATCTCTCTGTGAGTCCCTCTCTTTCTCTATCTTTGTCTCTTTCTCTTTGTCCCTGTCTCTCTCTCTGGCTCTATTTCTCTCTGTTTCTGTCTGCCTCTCTTTCTCTGTCTTTCTCGTTCTCTCTTTTGCTGTCTCTCTCTCTCTCTCTCTGTTCCTCTCTCCCTCTCTGCTTCTCTTTACCATCTCTCTCTCTCTCTCTCTCTCTTACTCTCTTTTTTTCTTTGTCCCTCTGTGTGTACCTCTCTTTCTTTATCTTTTTCTCTTTCTCTCTCTCTATCTTATTTCCTGTGTCTTTTCTTCCATTGTGGTTTTACATATATATATATATCATTCTATGTTATAGACAAACATCAATATTTTAAGACAAAAGTTGGTAACAAAATATATTTATTTAATTATCTTCAACACTTATCTGTCCATACAAGGAAGCACAAGTTTCACTTAATCAATAACAGTTGTTTACTTTATCATTGTTAAATAAAAACATATTGCATAATATCTATGACTTCATGACAGAATTTTAAGAACAGAAAGAAGTCACCATTGGTCACTCTAAAAGTACATGTATACAGTCTGTCTTGTAATTTCAAGTACAATGTATGATACACTCTTTGAAATGAACAGACCAGAATGTCAATTTGCAAAGAGCATGTATTTGATGGCACACAATAATTTTCAGAACAAATATTGTTAAACATTTTCTTTATATCACAAACATACACCACAGAATTATATAAAGAAAACGTAACTTGCACTTGAATATCTGAATATAAAGATGACCTGATTCTAACTTTTGGCCAAATGGAAATGGATGCTTAATCATGAGTTGCATCTTATGTAAAATCTACAGTGTTGAATGTTGTGATATGCATTTGTTTATTATTGTCCACGACCTCGTTATCGAGAAGGCATAACTCCATCCTTGGACGAAAAAGTTTGAAATCTTCCGCCAGGTTGGCAGAACAGAAGAAGAGCATGACATTAACCTTCACCAGCTCATGGAAACCGCAAAAAGAGAAGGACTCGTCTTCAATAGCAAGAAGTGCTCCATTAAGACAGACTCCATAAACTTCTTTGGAGCGTCTTGCACATCCGAGGGAGCTTGCCCCGACTCAGGCAAGACAGAGGACATCCATGCAAGGCCCTCTCCTTAAGATAAGGAGGACCTCCAGAGATGTCTAGGCATGATGAACTACCTGGCCAATTACATTCGGAACTTCTCAGAGAGGGCTGTTTCCCTGCGAGAACTCCTCAAGAAGAATGTGCCATTTCTATGGCAGGAAGATCACCAGGAGACTTTTGACTCCCTGAAGAAGGCCATCAGTTCAGAGGATTGTCTCCAGTACTTGGACCCCAAGAAGCCAACCACACTGCAAGTTGATGCCTCACAGAAGGGTCTTGGAGCATGTCTGCTGCAGGACGAGAAGCTGATAGCATTTGCATCTAAGAGTCTGTCACTGGCACAGTCGAACTACTCAAACATTGAACGGGAGACTCTAGCTCTGGTCTTTGGAATCCAGCGGTTTCACACCTACCTCTTCAGGAAGGAGTTACCGTGGAGACTGACCACAAACCACTCAAAATGATATGGAAGAAGCCACTCTTGAGTGCCAATACGACTGCAACGTCTCCTAATCAGATCATGACTATGACATTTTTTCAAAACTGAGAGAGATAGAGGAGTAAAAAAGAGTGCTTTGACTGTGTGCAGCGATACTTGTGATAACATATCTGTGAGAAATGTTTCTCATAGAGGTTCATCGAGGGATGTAAACAATGTCAAGACTTGCATCAATTGCTGTTGGATGTGGTAACAAGGTTCCAGCCCAGCATTTGTTGTCAAAGATTTAGGTAGACTACTATCGGTTGCCTTTGATAACACTGACGTCTCTGGTCTGCTTGGGAGGTTGCTTAAGGTGGAGAGTGAAACGTCAGAGCTTAGGCAGTGTGCAAAAGTGCAAATTGTCTGAGCAGTAGAAGAATGATCGCTTAATCACACAAATCATCTTAGGGACCCGCCACAAAAAGTTCTAAGATATATGTTACTCAGCAAAGATGAGAAACTGACATTAGATATAGCTTGATACAGGACGCAAGAAAGCCACTGAGGCTACTTTATTAAACCTAATCTTTAATTTAACAATGCTTAATATTCTTTTAATTCCTTTATAATACTAGTATTATACAGGACTTAAACCTTGTGTCGTCCATTAGGAAAATAGGTATGCGAGCAAAGTGGTCAATGGTCCATATATGGAAGTTTCAAATGTCGCACAAGTGTGATATTTTGTCGAACCTAGGGCTCGGTATATGAGAGCTATCTTCAAGCAAAAGCTGACTGAGGATGGCTGCAGAGGAAGATCGTGGAACAAGTTCTACGACTAAGACTGTCAAACAGGTCCCATTGGAAACCTGTGAATCAGAGCATATATGATCCTTTCACAGTTTGATATACTGTATGTTCCTAAAATACATATGGATAATGTGATAGAAGAAATACAAATATTGTTCATATATATTCATTTCTAAATGTACCAGTATTTTTTTTTTATTAATAATTTTGTAATATACAAGTATTGTTCAAGCAAACCAGTGATTGTAGCTAACTAGATGATTATTAATTTACCTTTTTTTGGGGTGAGGGGATGGATAACCTTAGCTCTCTTACATCCACCTTTTCAGCAGAGATTTATGCAAAACAAACAATAGAATCATGTCCTAGTAGAATCCATGGTAGAAGTGACAATTTGATCATGCAAAGTAAGTGCATGTATCCTGATATTTTGTGTCCTTGAAACTTTTCTTTTTCTCACATTCTACCATATCAATCAAGGTATGACTCCCTGTTGTGGTTCCTCATCAAAGGATGAATCTCACTTGTTTAGACATCCACCTATATGCATGACATGCTCAAAAAAAAAAAAATAACATAAAAGCTCATCCTGACCATACGTACTTGTATAACTGTATCTCCAGAGCATTATTTTCAAGTTTTTTTAATTGCATCTGATATTTGTCATTAATTTGTGTTTTGGCCAAGCATTACTTTTGACGTACAAAGTCAGAAATGTTGTTTAGGATGTTGTAAACAAATGGGTATTTTATTAGTTTATATCTCGGCCAAGCCCAAGAAAACAGGATGATTTTGTCAAGCAAAATAAACTCATTAGGATAGCTGATAAATCCTAAGATGGGAGGTAAGTCGTTGACGAGTATCTTTTGGAGGAACTTGCTAGCGACTCAGATGACAACACTGCAGGAAAATCTGGGCAGGCTCAGAAGAGAAGCAGCGTCAAAACGGAAAAGTGAGAAGTCTGCAGGAGCAAAGCAGCCCACAAATTCAAGAGTTCACATAGGGGCCCATGAGTCTTTTCCTTACCTTATTTTTGTCGCTACATAATGCAACCAGGTAGACCACAGTTTAACCAAGAGGCAGTAGATACTGCCTGGTGTCAGTGTATGACAAATCTTTGTTCTTCATTGAGAGATCATCAGGTAGAATTTGTTATTTAATTGTGACTTATAGCTAATTGAAACTGAAAATATGTGTGGAAGCTAATATAATCATGTTATTCCAAGGCCGTATCTTTCAAATAGTGGTTTCTTTTTTTTTTATATTAGGATGTATACTAATAATTATATGATTATTGATTGTTATAAAGATATGAGGAGTTGCAAAAGGAGAGTGCTTTTGTGAGTGCTGCATTGATATCATGTGTCTATGGATTGTATGTTCTTGTAGGAAATCGTTTTACTGATAGTAGGGGGTTCATAGTGAGGGTAGTGTAAAAGACATAGTAACCGACTAATGCATCAGAAATTGTATGTTGTGAAGATGTGTTGTGACAAGGTTCTACCCTACTTTAGTGATCTTGCCAGAGAAGGATTGTTATGTAGTAGAATAAAAGCTCCAGCTGACTTGGGATTGATTTCAACATTTCGACGTTCTAGACTCATGCTAGGAGGTTGTGTAGTGGCTAAGCTGTATGTTTACTGATGCTGTGGCATGTGGCGTATTGGAACAGACTCGAGTCAGTTGCTGTCGAGGTGCGAACTCTGTTGGTATATCTTGGCGGATGTAAACGTTGTGCGTAAACCCGTTGTGATAAGAGCGGTGTGCCACCTAAGTTGGTAGATGAATTTTGAAATGGTTCAAACCTGTCGTTGGAATTGTGAATCTCGTGCGTCACGCTCGGTCAGGATAGAGATCACGCTCAGTCAGGATGCGTTGAGAGTTTGCATTGCGTCATGACCAAGTCTGGCTAGAATGTACGTCACGAATTAGATTAGATCACGTCGAGGTTATGTACTTAGTTTACTCTTCTATATATTTAGCTGTCCTCATCTTGTCTATCTCGTCTCTTTCCAGAAGTTTGCAGCCGATTGTGTTAATAGACACCTACATTATTTGACTAGACGCGTGTGTGTATTTATAAATTGAAAGATAAGTGATCCTTGAATTGTTGTCAGCCTAGGGAAGTTATTGAAAACCCTTTTATTGGCCATTGGATATAATGGCAATTTAAGCATTTTTTTTTTGCATTGCTATTTTATTATGTCATGATTCTTTTATTATTTGTTTTTTCTTTTGAAATTTTTTTAGGTCCTAATTGGTTTGGTTCTGTTTCGCCGCGAATTTCTCCTTTTTTTTATATATTATATATATTTTTTTGCCTATATTCTTTTTTCTTCTCCTCTCTTTTCATCTTTCATTTTTTCCTTCCATTTTTTTCTTTTTCTTCTTTTTTTTTTGGTTCTCTCTGCTGTTTTTTCCATCATACTTTTCTTTCTTCTTTTTTTTTTTCCTCTCTGCTCTCTCTATGTATTTTTTTTTTTTTTTTTTTGTTCCATCCCTTTTTTTTTTTCTTTTTTTTTTTCTTCTTAGCTTTTTTCTCTCTTCTCTCCTTCTCTTCTTCCTTTTTCCTCATGCTTTTCTTCTTCTTTTTTTTCCTGTCTCTCTCTCTCTCTTTTTTTCTTTTCTGCGTCTTCTTTTTTCTTTCGATATTGTTTTCTCTCTCTCTCGTGTCTTTTATTTATATACTCTTTCTGTTATTCTTTTTATTTCTTTTGTTTGCTTTTTTTTTCTCTCTCTCTTTTCTATCTTTTCGCTTTTTTTCTTTCGTGTTTTTTTTTTGGTCTTCTTCTTTTTTTGTTCTTTGCCTTTTTATCATGTTTTCTTTTTTTTTTACTCTCTCTTTTATCTCTTTTATTTTCTTCCTTTAGAGGCCTTTCTTTCTTTTTCTGTCTTTCTTTTTTTCCTGCGTACTTTTTCTCTTAATTTTTTTTTTCCTTCCCTTTTCCCCTTTTTTCACTGCCTGTTTTCTTTTTTTTTCTTTTTTTTTTGCTTTTTTTTTGTTGATTGTGTTTTATTATTTTATTTTTTCTTCTTCTTGTTTTTTATTTTATTAAATTATTTAGCTTTTTTGACTTCAGCTGATGATATCGTAGCGACTAAATCAGGGAATGTGCAAGTATCCGTAATAAGTAGTAGTACTTTTCTAATTAGGTTTTTTTAAACCAGAAGGCGTTATTTGTTGTTTTGGCCCTTTACGTTGTGCTTTTGAAACGATGTTAGTTGCCCTTGCTGGTATCATAGACAGTTAGCAGTGGCCTCGTAGGTGTATTCGAATTCCCATTTTTAATTTAGGGTGAATTTCACTATTTTTAGAGAATCAATTGTAAGAATATATGGGAGGGACAGTTAAGGATAAAGAACCAACCAACCAGAACGGGTTATGTTCGAGTCTTTTTTTCGTTTTAGAACTAATTCTAAAGTATAGGTATTTTGTAGTGTGGGGTCGTGGGCTAGAATTGTACGGTGGT
>CALNVZ010002974.1:46180257-46200544 GCA_940671915.1 Paracentrotus lividus
AAAGAGAGAGATTAGACCACAGTTTAACCAAGAGGCAGTAGATACTGCCTGGTCAGTTGATGGACAAATCTTTGTTCTTCATGGTACAACTAAAAGAAACATCTGATAAAGTATAACACTGAACTCAAAAAGATCCTTGAACTAAATACTCATTACCAGGCCTACTTCAAAGTTATCTTTATTTTGAAGGTCATAATGACATGCTTCAAAACTGAAGAGTATAGGAGTCAAAGAGTGCTTTTTGATGTGTGCAATGATACATGTCATAATATATCTGTGAGAAATGTTTCTGATAGAGGTTCATAAGAGGGATGTAAAAAATGTCAAGACTTCATCAAATTGCTGTTGGAATGTGGTGACAAGGTTCCCACATTTGTTGCCAAGGATTTAGGTAGACTACCACTGATTGGCATTGATCAACATTCGACGTCTATACTCTGCTTAGGAGGTTGTTTATGCAAGGCTGATACTTGCACGATGCTGTGGCATGCATTGGCACGACTCGAGTAGTGCCAGTGCGTAAACTAGTCGTAAACTGGCGTGAAGTGTGCGTAAACCCGTTTGTGAAAGCGTGCCATGTTGGGACGAGAATTTTGAAATGTTCAAAACTGTTCGTAGAGTCCGTCGTAAACTCGTCAGGACGACACGCGAGGATGCTTGCCAGTGCATGCCATGCCACGACTGCCACGTAATAGTTCACGAATAGCTTACGTCGAGTTCATGACTAGTTTACTCACTTACTTACTCACTTCTACTCGCAATTCACAGAGATCGCCAGCGAAGAGACAACTTACATCACAGAGACAACATGCTAAAACAGCTTAGAGCAGACACGAGGAAGAGCAAAGCAGAGAGGCCAGAAGCTGATAGGCCAGAGGCAGAGGATCGCTGAGTGAGAGATCATTCCCCCAGTCATCCATATCAAGTGTCAATGTTACACAGCACGATCCACTCGAAAGCCAGAGACAGCCATCGAGTGAGACGAGGCTACCAGGCAGCAGAAGAAGCGGGCCGGGTGTCCAAGAAAAAATCCCTGAGTACCGCTGGAAAGAAAGATAAACTAAATATTTCTGTGACATGCCGGAAAGATTATCACTGATAATTATAGAATTTCTGCTACTACTCTAGAATACCGCTGAGATTCACTATCGGTGAAACATAATATGTCATAAAGAGGTCCTACAGGTGTTTACTTGGATGGAGCGCAGCAGAAAACCTTGAACTTATCATCATGCAGGACAATACAAATGCTATGAAAGCAGAAATCGATTATACTGCGCAATACCTGATTAATGGTCTGATATTGGAGGTTGAAGGATGTAAAGGTAAAGGCTCATCTATGGAATACACCATTTCATTTTGCGAAAACAGATTGAGAAGCAGCTCCATGAGTCTCCTACTTCACTCAGCAAGCAAAAAGTTTGGCTATCAACTGGTTAGTCCTAATTGACTCTACAACATAGTTCCGAGTGGAGTTTGCAACCTTACAACTTTTGACAGGTTTTCAAGAGGAAGTGTTGGAAAAAGTTCATACAAAAAAAGGGTGCAAAAAATAAAACCCCAGAAATCTGCTGACGTATATTGTTTAGATAATTCAGAGCAAGGAATGAAATTGTGTCTTAAGTCATCTTTTAAAGCAAGTTTACTCATACAAATATTTGTCAAAGAAGGACCTGCTAAGTCAACATGAAGTACCGTTTGTACGATTTCTTTGAGGAAGGCACAGTGGACATCGGGCAGACAGAATTAATTGATGTTGGGTACTTGGAGTCGGAAGGGCTCGGCCGCGGGTGATGATTTCAACAACGAGGATTGGGACTCAACGTAGTCCTTGTCCATTGGACTACCAAAAAGGCAAAAGTCAGGTCACTGACAAATTTGTTGCCCACATTGTATATTTCTCAGGTAAGATATACAATTTAAATAAGTTGGTAGCACTTTCCTAAGTCAATGACATAAGGCCATCCAGTAGAAGTCTATAAGGTTATATTTTATTATTAAAAAAAATTAATAGCGCAAAAATAACAGCAAGGCATAGTTCCGCTCGCTCTGCCACAAAACCCATGTGTATGCTTATTACACCCCAGACCATAAAATGGACAAGATTGCTAGAAATGATGGTTTGGTGTTTGGTTTGGCAAAGTAGAGCCAAACATGGAGGTGGAGGTAAACTCTACAAGCAGAGCTGCAAGACCAGAAAGAAATTCCCAGGAAATCGTTAATCGTTAAATCTTTAGCAGTATTGAAATATTGCTGGAATTTGGATTTGATTCTGTGAACTCTGATTCATTCTGTGCTTGGATTTAATTCGAAAAAGCTGTAACTTTGATTAAATTTTGTTGACGGAGGCTGTGGAAATGGAAGGAATGAAAGAAGTTGACGTGCAAGGAGTGGGGACGTTTTAACCCACATGGTGATGCAACACAAATAGCACAATTGTGGACTAGATGGCTGAGATCTTTTGAACTATACGTGGAAGGAAAAGGGGTTGTGAACCCGAATCAGAAGAGAGGCATTGCTTCTTCATTGCACTGGTCTGAGGTGCAAGATATTTTCTTTGCTATTCCAGAGAAGGAGAGGAGGTAGGACAAACCGAGGTGTCTACCAGCAAGCTAAATCAAAGCTGAACAATTACTTCAAAACCAAGTTTAAATGTACCTTATGACAGGTACCTGTTTAAGTGCCTTCGTCAAGAAGAAGGAGAACAATTGAACAATTTGTTCCTCGACTCCGACAGACAGCAGCAACCTGTGGTTTCCAAAATGTAGATGAAATATCCGAGACCAGGTGATCGAGAAGTGTAGATCACCAAAGATCCGAGCAAAGCTATATCACTCTTGATCAGCTTCGAACAATTGCTGCTACGACAGAGCTGACCGAAAGCCTAACCCGCAAAATGAATGCAGGCCCCATGTCCCGTGAGATGTGAATGCGGTGATGAAGCGACGACCACAGATGGCTAGTCAGAAGGGGAAGATGAGTCGACCTGGAGGAAAGCCGACCTGGAGAGCAAGACGGTCAGAACAGAGGTCCAAGATGCTACCAGATGTGACAGAAAGGGACACTTAGCGAAAAGATAGGAATTGTCCAGCGAGAGACAAACGTGTGACAGTGCAAAAACAGGACACTTTGCAAAATGTTGCAAAACTGGGAATGCAAAAAGGGAAATCATGGCACAAGCCAGGAGCTATGCATAATGTTCAGGAGGAAAAATCCTGATCTGACTCTAGTGATTATGATGCATATACATTTAATGTTATGGGAGCCACAAACTGTAAGTACGAAACTATTTCAGTTACGACAGTTATGCCAGGGCCTCAATAAAGTAACGCACACCTAATTCTGCACTTCAACTTAGTCATTCTTCTTACCTAAGAGATTGCTGAATGTGAATGGAGAATGCTACACATGCGCTTTACATTATCTGTCTTGTTTCTTGTTTTCTGTTACAGATCTCTCAAGAGTATTCGCAACATTGAAACACCTTGTTGCTGGCAGTGTGTTTACGCTGCAGTAGTCTGTGGATGTGGAATCAGGCACTTTCTAATACATTCCTACAAATGCTGCTGAAAGGACAATCCATGGAGAGGGAGTCCATATCCAACACTAAGGCTTAAAATCACCTTCCTTTTCGATCAGTGAGTCCATGGTGGTGTCATGGTTGGATGCGTTTCCCGCACTGCTATTTTGCATAACTGGAATGTAGCAAGGTTTAACCAATTAAATTTTGGCTGTCAGGCCATCCAGACAACTGTTTTGTGGAAACGGATTCTTCGTACCTCAAAATACACAAAGATCACAGGTACCAGACCCCATACTTTCTGGGAGACATCTAGTTGCGAAGGCAAGGGGATGTTCTCCTCATAAGTGATGGAGTTTACTTGGAGAATGGCAGGAGATTAAAATGAATAAGTCATGCATCAAGTTTTATCAAATCAAATCAGAAATGGCTAGCTGCAATAAGGAAGAAATATTTGCAAGACTCATATAAATTCACGAGAAAAGATGTGCTATGCAGCGAGCATTTCACGCCAGATTGTTATAGAATCGAATTTGGAAGCAGAGTTAGTGCCTGGGGAAAACTCCAAAAAGAAGAGGCTGAAAGTGGATGCTGAACCATCCATATCCAGACACAACTCTTACAAAAGCAGGGGAAAGCACCGAGAAAAGATTAGATAACATTGCTTTTGGCCAGCCCTTCCATGGGTGACGTCATGGTAGGACAGTTTCCACACTGTTATTTTTGGTGTAACTGGTATGGTGGCAAGATTCAACAAGTTCAGCTTCAGGCTGTCAGGGCCATCCCTGACAACCTGAATTTGTGAGACCGATTCCCATATTTTAAGGTACACAATCACCAAGTACTAGAACCCATACTTTCTAGGGGACATTCGGCGCCAGCTGGTTTATGGAGGCAAGGGGATGCTCCCTATGTCACGAGATGGAGTCACTCGGGAGAATGGCAGGAGACTAAACTAATAAGTTTTATACTTCAATGTAGGGTTCAGGACACTAAGCTCTGCTCAACTATACAGAGTTCAGACGATTGAGCTCTAGTCTCTCTGTTTACAACATGAATTTCTTAGGTTGGTTCAGATTTGTATCCCTTAAAAATAAAAAACAAAAAAGGGAAACATTACAGATTAAAACACAAAGGAATGGTGTACATTCAATGTAACATACAAGTCCAGGAATATGTTCAAAAGTGCAAAATTAATCTCAATCTGATCTTGTTTCTTTTTTTGTTCATTGCAGAACAAAGGACGCCATTGACCTTGGATTGTGGAACTTGGAAGAGTTTTGACACGGAGGTTTGAACGTTGAAAATCAACATGGCATCACAGATGTGGTAACCTTGGTAAATTGAGGGTACTAGCAAGGGTAAAATGCCAAGAAAAACGAGGAGAAACTGGTGGCAGCGAAAAAAAAAAGCCTTGCAAGGGCTACACCCACTTTATGAGAGTGCTCGACAGGCCCAGCTCGGCTGGTAGGGGCATGGAGTCCCTTTGGCAGGGGGGCCTAGGTATCCTCATGGTATGAGGGGTAGAGGCCGCTTAGCTAATATGCGGAGAGCTTATGAAGCCTCTCGTCAGGGGGCTCGGACAACAACCCGGCTCGCCAGTTTACTGGAGGCAGCCCAGAACCGGAAAAGAAAAAGAAAAAGAAAAAAAACGACAAACATGCCCCTTGAATGGGTGCGATATAAATCACACCAAAAATGAGTCCGTCCATGCTGTCTCATTTCCGGGCTTCCTTAAGCCCCGCCTCAGTGGAGGTTCTTCTTCCTCGAACTCTGAGTTCGAGGCCTGAGAGGATCACAGATTTCATCCTCATTGATAAATCAAAAAAGGTAGATGACGGATCATTATGATCCAATGCCACGATTGTGAAGAATGTTTCATGGCCATTGTGTTATGACTACTCTTGGAGAAGGAATGAGCATGGACAAATACTTCTGTCCATTCTGCAAACAAAGAAAAATAGGTGTAACATTCAAATGTACCTAGTCAAGGATATTTGCAAAAGTGCGAAATTCAAATCTCAGTCATGATCCTGTTTCTTTTTTTTGTTCATTGCAGAAATGGAGGATGCCATTGACCTTGGAGTGGGGAACTTGGAAGAGTTTGATAATGGAAAGTATGACATTGGAAATCAACATGGCGCCACAGATGTGGTAACCCCTGTAGATATTGAGGGTACCGGTAAGGGTAAATGCCCCAAAACAAGAAGGAACTGGTGGTAGCGGAAAAAAACCTGCAAGGACCGCGCACCTGAGGTGCCCAACAGGCCCAACTCAGCTGGTAGGGGACTAATAGTCCATTTGGCAGGGGCTTAAGCAGCCTCATGGCATGGTGGAGAGAGCCATTAGCAGAAATGCGGAGGCTGAGGAAGCCCCTCATCCTGGGGCTCGGATAACAACCGGCTCACAAGTTCACTGGAGGGCAGACCAGGACAGGGGAGAAAAAAAAGCCTGAGTGGGGGGGGGGGGAGATGTCCTTCTAAACAATGGTTTAAAGAAAAAATTGGGAAGTATGCTGCAACTGGTATATAACCACAACCTCAATCATGGTCAATCTGAACGCAAAAAAGTGGAAGGTCTGTCAAAAACATCGCTGCAGTCTGTAAAGCCATCCAAGATTACCCTCATGGGTCTATCAGTAATCGTCAGAACACTCAACCAGGGAATGGCTGAATTGCTTTTCCAGTTCACTGAAATGAATCCTCCTCTGATGTCACATAAATGCAAGTACGGAGAGATGTACATCGGGAGCGACAACGAAAAGGAGATAAGGAAAAATCAGGCCATCACCACCATGCAATCTGAAGCAGAAATTCTTCTGCTTGGAGCCCAGGTTCAACAGAAGAACATTACAGATCTCAATGTCAAAGTAGAAGAAGCGATTAAACGAAAGCCTAACACAGAGTACAACCGAGAGATATGGCTGAAGAAATGTGAGGCGATATTGTGCAGTGCCCAGAGAGATTGGGAGAAAAAACAGGAATGATGGCTACTCATCGTAAAGCCGGTCACTGATCCAGAAAACAAGTTATCACATTAACGGAATAACAACAATGACCGTGCACCGAGAACCTGCATCAGCTCGCAGCAATGCAAGAACACCATGACTGGGTATCAGGAGGCATATAACAACGCTTGTCACCATTTAAGCAACAAGCAGAGGAATCATGCACCCAGCTGGTATGCAACAGCTAATCATTGAGGAGCTTTGGACAACCGACAATCGCCGTAGAATTGGCAAGGTCAAGAGAGAGGTACCAATGACTGGCGAGATCAGCAAACAAAAGAAAACACCCACCAACACGAACAGCCAAGAAGATGGCATCAAGTGCGACAATATCACCATCAATCCCACCAGGGGCAACCTGTCGCACAGAGAGAAACACTCTTAGGCCCCCTTCTGCAACAATCAACAGAATAGCACATCTTGACCTACATTTTCATCCATTTAAGATGATGAAACACCATGAACTTAGGCCAGGCGATCACCAAAGACGTCTTTGTTTCTGTAAGTGGCTGCCTGATCAACCTGATAGGTTCATTGAGGACCTCATCATAGGAGATGAAGCATGTTTTTCATTGAATGCAACTGTCAAACACCCATAACATCAGGACATAGAGACCACAAGGCAGCCACCCTTGAATATTGATTAGAAGAATCATCATTAGACATGGACAATAGAAAGCAAAAGATGAAATGGATAATTAGGAAGGCAAAATAGAATTACTGGCAATTTTCTTGTGTAAAATTAGATCACTATTTGAACATCAATTTGATCATATTCATGGAAAAGCAAAGAACTTGTAAGACTGATCATACAGTACAGAAAATGTACTTACAATAAGAATACTACCTAGCCTTACTCATTCCACCAAGTGATTTTATGAGAGTGATAGAAGCTGTTAAGGTTGAGGCAGGATTTGATAAAGAAGACAATTTGTTTTCTACTCCATGTCTAGCCTCTAGCACAGATTTGGCGTTCTGTTAAAAGGTTGAATGGAGTTCAAATAAACAAAGTTTAAGAACATACCGGTGGTTTTAAAAGGTGATAGCACTTATTTTAATTTAACTATGCCCCAGATGCTGCTGGGCTAAAAAAATCTCACACAGGAGTTATTTTATTAGAAAAGCATTTCTTCATTTTATATTTTCAAGAATCCATTCATCTGATTTATGCCGACTCCATCAAGGTCGGAGATAGAAAAATGGGCTGTGCTCGATAGTGAGAGTGATGTGTCACACTCGCACAAGAGACTGGCCTGGGAACTTGGTATCAAGAGGTGATAGGAAGCAGGTTCATATGTCCTCTATCGGCCAGAGAACAAGGATATATGAGTGGGAGAGAAATCCAGCTGTCCAAAGAGATGCATAACTACTACTGAGTGTTGTCAGAAAAAACTTTATACTAGAAAAATGTCAATAAAAAGAAAACCAATTATAAACCCCAAATTCTTATACATATTCTGAAAGAGTAACTCCTCCCGCATCTTTTGGTACCGGTTTTGTGTGTTATATCTTTACGCTTGGATGAACACGGCGCATTGTTTGCGATCATGTAAATTTTAAATTGTGCAAAAGTGGGAGTAAAATCAACAAAAGCTATCAAAAAAGCAACTTCATCCTAATTAATATAAAATTAATTAATACAAAATGTAGTCAATATGTGTAACAACACCCTTGCCAAGTTATTAAGCGGAAGACATTTTCGTTAAAAAGTTATTGCTATTTATTCATGATGGAGTTGCTTTTTGTTCAGCTTTTGTTGTTTCAATTTCATCCCCACCCTGGCACAATTCGAAATTTGCATGTTCGTAAACAACGCGTCATGTTCATCCAAACGTAAAGACATACCACACAAAAATGGTACCAGAAGATGCGGGAGGAGTTACTCTTTCAGAATATGTATAAGAATTTGGGGTTTATAAATTGCTTTTCTTTTTATTGACATTTTTCAAGGTGTAAAGTGTTTTTTGACTAACTCGGTATATTGACGACTGCCTCAAGTCGGTGCCAACTGACAAGGACGGAGTAAGGCTAGTGGAGCAGTTAAGGAGCCTTCTGCAGAAAGGTGGATTTTGTCTGACCAAGTGAGTGAGGTATAAATAAAAGAGGTAGTTATTGCCTGAAGAAGAAGAGAGTTAATAATGTGGTTATTGTTATTATATCCCGAAGGACCCACGGAACGACCACAATCTGGAAGCAGTAGGGGAGAGCGGGGTTATATGGAACATTTTTCACAAAAATGGCCGTAAGACAAAAGCGGATTTATTTCAAGAAACAATAAACAATCAAGTTGAGTGTATATCTGTATGCTACAAATGTACCCCATAAAATTCTTAAACTTAGTGATGGTTCCGGAAAAAATCCATCTTCAACAAGTCCATGTCAAGTGTTCCAACTAACCCCAGACACGGGGTTAGTTGGAACAAGGTATGGGGTAAGTTGAAACATTGTGCATTATATCATATAAAATTGTATTTAAAATACCTACATCATTATTGCATGGGTTCAGCTAACTTGCTTTATTGGTTCCAATTAAAATATTAAAGATTGGTGTTAATTTTTTTTTTAACTTCATGTTTTATTACACTTGATAGCATCCACTCAGATACAGATATTCTGAAGTCCTGTGAAGCAGCATTCTGCAATATATTTTGTTTAAACCAAAATAAAATTGTCCAATGTGCACTAATATACATTTATAAGAATATTTCGGAACACTTCATTGAATTATATGATTTTTATTTTTGTATTCAGCTGAAACCTATTTACTTAGTACATGTTCCAACTAAACCCGTTCAAAAATGTTCCACTAACCCCAGAGCCCATTTGACATTTGTAAGCTTACAGCACAAAAGATGGACAACAACATGCCATATATTAACCTTGTTTGAGCTTGGTATAACTGTTTGTTATAATCAAAAACTGGCCAACTTAATTTATGATTCTCTGAGATAATAAACATTGTAAAAAGGACAAATTTACTCAGAAGGTGAAAAAACAAACATTGCTTTCTAACTTCACGAGGCTTGAAGCATGTGTCTGTCTAAAATGTGGTGATGGCAGTTGCTAATAGCAACAACCTGAGTCGATTTGCATAAATATATTTATAGACGTTCAAGAAAATTACAATGTTTCAACTAACCCCGTGTTCCAACTAACCCCACTCTCCCCTATATCCACCTTTCAGGATACCTGCTCTTGGAATGGATCAAACTCTTCAATCAACTTGTAAGTTTACTTGGTATCACAAAACAATTCAAATTGTTGTTTTCCATGTTCTCCAATGAAATCATTTGTTGCTTGTCTATCAAAGATAGTCAAGAGAAAATAAATGAATTTATAAGAAGTTTTTCAAATACAGCTGGATTAAAAATACAAGGAGAGACAAAAATAACACAAAATATGAAGAAGGTGCAGTAATTTGGAATAGTTTGCCAAACCATGTTAAAAATGCTCCTTTCATTTCATCATTTTCTTTTTTGTTCCATATTCATTCAAATTCTTAGCCTGGTCCATTCTGTTGTGTTCTTTTGACAATTATGTTATTGATGAAAAAGCTATGATATTCTTTGCAAAGTCCATTGTTACAGTGTGTTAATTTGTATCTTTGTATATTGTATCTTGTTTTTAGTACGGCCTCCATGAAAAACAATGATTTGATCATTGATGAAGATACCCTACTGAAATAAGAAAAATAAATAAATAGATAAATAAACTCTTCAGGGACATCTGAATCTGGCAATCAGTGAAAGATTCAGAAATGGTCCTACAAAACAAAAACATCAGAAACGACTGCTCCTGAAGAGAACCAAATAGGATATGAGGCCTATAACAACCTTCCAGAGATCCCCCAAAATACACTGATAAACCTGTTGGTAAACAGGTGAAATTCTCATTCTAAAACCAGGTAAATATACTTCTAGACAAGTTTCAATAATTTAACAAAAGTTTTTCATGATGATGATTGAAAATATCTCACAAGAAAACTGTTCCAATATTATTTTCTCACTCGAAAAGAGTATTTCCAGGTATCACTTAGATGGGCCGGGAGAGTCTTCTTTAGACTCATCAGAGCTTAAAAACTGCAGGCCTGTATCTAATATTGCTTACTTCTCCAAGGTGATTGAACTCATGGTGTCCTCAACAATGACTGCCCATATTGAAGAGGTTAAGACTACAAGAAGAATTTCAGTCAGCGTAACAGAGATATCACGGAACTGAAACGGCACTGACCCATGTTAGAAATGATATTCTATGTAAAATTGATAATAAGTGTGGTGTGATACATAATACTTTATTCAGCTCTATTTGTGATTCTAAGATATTCTAGATATTCAACTTGACTTTCAGCAAGATGCTTTTCATCAATACAATACATCTAGGGTTTGAAGGATATTGATGGATGAGGCAGGCCCTTTATATGCTGATGTTAAGTCGTCATCATCCACTGACCGATTAGCTCAAAACTGGGCAACTATCGCAACACGAGGAAGATGACGTTGTCGAGGTTACGGAGGTAGGATCTAATGCTTCTACATCACATACATCAACCTCGGCAGCACCATAACAATTTACCAATCACAGCAAGAGAGATGACAGACCAGCAGATGCCAGCATTAATCTTTAAGGAGTGATCTGGGCCCGCTTTTGAATTATACATTGTCAAGCATGTTAGAAATAAGTAAAGGAATAATACTATCAAAAATCAAAAGTGAAATCGATATGAGAAACTTTTTAGAGCATTTTAGAGTCTGTTATTTTTTAGATAAAGAATTAAATTTGCTGCATGGATTGCAGTCGGTTACATGTCCACAACTGAGTCGAGTGCGCGCCTAGCCCTCATTCTCCAGCAAGATGCCGATGTGTCAGGCCTATGGTTGTTAAAAAAACCCAGGAGAAAGCAATAAAAAAAAGCATCATTTCTATACCAGATTTGAAAAAAATATATATCAATACCATAGAAGTAAAGTGGTTTGTGACGACCATTTCAAAGAGTCATGCTTCAAGAAAAACATGTGTGGCGGTGATGGGTTACACTCCTCGCATACAAATACTGAATGCCGATGCATTTCTCACAGTCAGTCCAAGGAAGCTTGCCTTCTTTTAAAAAACAGGGCCGTGGGGGCTTGTTATTAACCAACGACAAGAGAGTTTCCTTAACCAAAGAGAAGTGATTTGCTGTAACCAATGATATCTTCTTCTCATTATCACTGTTATTCTTTGTATCTTCAAGAAAACAACAATGAATCATGTACAAGTACCTTCTCTCTACTTTACCAATTTCTTTCCTCTACTTTTTCTTTCTTTCCTCCTTACTTTACACATTCTAACCTTTCTCCTCATTTTTTGTTTACTTTACCCATTTTGCTCTTCCTTCGACTTTGTCTTTCTTCTTATCTTAGTACTTTGCATTTTTAAGAAAATGACATTATATTGTTTAGCTCCTGCTATCTATTTCACCATTCTTCTTTGAATCTTCAAGAAGACTTGATTGTATTGTATATATGTGTACCTCCTCATTTTACCCATTCTGTTCTTTCTTCTTCTTTCTATTATTATCCTGATGAACCAACTCGTACATGAAGCTGTAGAAGTAGAGTAGGTTGTCATAGCGACCCCCATCACCGCTCTCTTTCTCCAGAAGGAATGCTCTATGGTAGTCGATCATGAAGTAATAGATGGCTTCGATGGTCGCAAGGTATGAGTCTGCTTTCCTCTGGCCCCTCCAAAAGCATGTCTTTCGATCCTTCACAACTACACATTGAAGGCCTGGAAGATAGGGAAACAAGATAAGAATACATGCAGATGAAATACATGTGTGTAAGCCTCTTGCATATCAAATTAAATCTTTGTTACATAGTGATAGCCATCTGTCTGGTCATCTTTGCATTTCAATGCAAGTTTGCTTTATAATGGCAGCCATGCTGATGGTAGAGTTATTTGACTTTTAAAAAAACTTCCAGGGAAAATTTTAATTCAAATAACCATTGACTCCTGCTTGTGACTTTACACCACCAATAAGGTGGCCATAGTGCATCTATTTCCTAAGTTTGGCTAAAAGTGTACCTATGGCTGAAAAGTTATCAGATTTTATTTAGCAACAGGACACCATTTGAATCCCTTAGCTTCTATCCATCCGCGCCAACAATCAACTGGACAATAACAGAGTCTTCAAATAGTTTGTGAAACAATCAGACCTTTTTTTCTTGATCCATAATTGATAGACCAGCCCCCTCCATACCCCCTCCATTCTCAAATCCTAACTACCCCTAGAAATGGTCTAACCTCTATGTCAACATCATGGTCTATTAGATTGTGGACCATACCTGAAAGTCGTTCATCCCTGTAGATCTGGTTTGTCTGGTTCCATGTACAGTCAATGAAAACCACCTTCTGAAATGGACATCTTGTTTCAGCCTCCTTAGAAAAGAGCACAAAAGAATAGTAAGATTATCTAAACATCTGCCACTTGGGAAGCCGTTTGTAAACAGAAATTAAAGATTTTGACATACGTTTCATGGTTCGAATTGTCAAAATTTTGAATTTTTAGAATGCTGGAATAAATAGGGTGATATGAAGAAGAAAAATAATATATCTTTGGAGTAAAACAAATGGTGCAACAGACAGTATCCTGAAGATGTAGCACATCACTAATGGATTACATGACATTTGCTACAGCCACATTTGCTCTGCTGAGAATTCAATATACTCATCGAATTACTAAACTTTAACTCTTAACGGTACCCTACCCTAAACCTAACATAAAACCCTATTGCAAACCTAACCCTACATGTTAGATGAAATAAAGCCCACATCAATTTTTGCAGAAGCAAATGTTGTGTCACCTGTTTGTGATATCTGTCCGGTCACACAAACTTACATTCTCCTTCAAATTCACAATATTGCTTTATTTTGAAATCTAAACCTGATTGAAAGCCAATACACCTACTGTCTAAAAGATACTTATCATTACATGAATTTCCCATAACACTGGATAATTTGTTACAAAACCTATCCCTCAAGTCAGCACTTAAATATGCAGTTATTCCAGAGAGATGTTTTGCTTCTGGAATGGATCAAAGTTTTGAAATTGATAGAAATATATTTATAACCCTTCACAACCAATATGCAATATTCACACAAACATTACATCATGCCTCATTCTACTTACATGTTTTCTTTGCTCCTTGTTTGTGACCTGATGTTCAGAAAGCCTTTGAGTTAGTTCAGCCAAGGATACAGCATCACTGCTGGGGTAGACAAGCACCACCTACAAGATATATATCATTTTACGATTGATCACATCTCTGAGTGTTAGTTGTTACAGAGTACTGACCTCATCCTATAGAATATTCATGATTTTTAAGTCAGGAATGATAATTTCTGTTATCTTAAGCATGAGCACAAGCAAAAGCAAACCACTTTGACAAACAAAGATGGATTTAAAATGAAATTTTTGTCATGGTCATGATATTAAAGTGTTGCCTTTAAAAGGTTGATAGCAATTCACGTAAGCGGTGCTGTGAGGTTTTAGAATCGCCAAAATGATTAGAAATTGACCTAATTTTACTTCGAGTTACATGCACCACACACCCAAATGAATGTAAGAGACGACACAAAATATTCGGCCTGAACATTTCAGCTGCTTGAGGTGCATATTAGCTCATATTGTGGCTATTATGGCAATTGAAGTGCAATCCTTTACAGAGGACCTCTTTGAATGGTATGCATAAGAATAGAAGGAAGTCTCACGATAACTTTGTTCATCTTTTCCATGACATTATTTTTTTTTTAAACAGATCAGAAACACTGTCTTACCTTCTCAGAGGGATCATCATAGTTGGGGATAGATGGGTAGGTATACATCTTGACATCATCCGAAGCCAAGACAGCAGCATGGATAGCTGTACTCTTTCCATCAACTTCCCCCGAGTGTTTGATAATATCAACCTTCACGGGCAACTGCTTGATGAGAACAAGAGAACATTCATTATATGTTGCAGCAACTTCCCTTGAATGATTTATGATATCAACCTTGACAGGCAACTGCATAATGAGAACAAGATTATAATTTATTTGTATATTGCAAAAAGGACTTGACAAAAGAATATTGCCCTTTCCAAAAGGAACATGGGTCTCCAAGAGCCTAAAATAGATATATTCTTGTATATGACCAAATGCCTGGCCTTTGATTCTCCAGATACAACATACATTGAAGACATAGTGGCTCTAGCTTTCATGGGGAGTGGATAATGATTTGCTGACCCTAGACTTTGTGAAAAGCACTGGAAATACCTGTCTTGAAGCTAAATTTCTGGACCATGAAGGAAAAACAATCTGTCCCATCTTGGACAGCTTCGGTCTTGGGAAAGTGAGATTTAATGACGTTACAAGATGGAGCGATGGGTGGAATAACAAGGCATTACATAATGTGATAAAAATCAGGTGACACAAAACACCTGTTATTGGGTAAGCATAATGGGTATATTACCATTACCTTTACAATTGGTATCTTGCTCCTTAGTTCAGGTACAGGTATATAGCATGTGTAGCAGAAGTATTTTCTAGATGATCCACACTCGGAACAGTTGGAGCGTTGCGTTAGGGCAGCTAGAGCATCATGGGAAGCGATGTTCATTCCTTCGAAGGGATCGCCTCCATCTGCTGCCTTGGGTCTTTTCTTTTCCATTGCCATGTTGGTTCAGATGCTTAGCTGTGAGTGCTTAAAATAAAATCAGAGAGAGTTTTTCAATTCACTTGTTATTGTGATAAAGTGCAAGTTATAACTTTACTTGTATAACAAATTGTTTATGGCTAAATTAGCCTAGTTTCCGAAATGGAAAATGTTTCCTACTTTTCTCAAATACTTTTGTCGGTACAAGAGCCTCATTATTGTTGCTGAATTTTCATTGCTCTTCCTCCCATCCGAAGTTCCTCTTTGCCCCAGGGGCCGCTCTGGTCTCCCCATTTTCCTTTCTCAATCTCAGTTCCTGTTTTCCTTTTCAGTTTCAGTTTAATTCACTCCTTCACGCTTCGATCACCTGATCACTAAGTTAGATCTATTTCTTAATTCTGCCCTTTTCTCGTATTTAATATCTAGACCTCCTTCATCTTTCTCAGATTAGGCCTTTCATGAATTTGATTTCACGAACATGAAGACAAAAAAAAGAATAAAGAAAATCTTCATAAAAACTGCCCACATGGCATGGTTCTGGGGTACAGCCCACAAGACCGACGACCCACGAGTCCGACAGTAAAGTAAATAGGCCAACGAGATCGACTATAAACAATTTAGGCCCAAGAGACCGACAGCCAACTAGACCGACACTAGATCAAACAGGCCCACGAGACCGATACTACAACGATATGACCCACGAGACAGAAAATTCGCAAATAAGGCCCACGACACCGACGGTAGAGCAAAACAGCCCACGAGACCTGACATTAATGACAGTATCCCACGAGCTCAGAAAAGGGAACATCTAAAAAGGCAAGAAAGGGGTGGAAGAGGAGAGAGAGACATCCAAGGCCGAGAAGTCGAGAAAAAAAAATGGGTGGAAGGGCAACAGAGAGATAATGAAATAAAAAACTAAGGAGGCAGGTGACCAAACGGCAGGTTCGAAAAATCCATAGGCTTTGGAAGATTTTCAGGAGGGGGGGGGTGGGCTCAATTTTGTACCAACTATTTGGGAAGTTTTTATTACCCCCCCCTCCTCCCCCTCCCCACGTTGACAGAGGTTTGTGAAAAAATTAAGAAAGGAAAATAAATGTAGACCTAATCAAGCTAAGATGTTTACGAGTAATGTATTTATTTACTATTTGTGTGTGTGTGCTTTATCATTTCTTTATGATGTTGAATGCGGCGCGAATACCAAGCATAGGAATAATAAATTATATTTGGAGCCTAATTTTTTTATTTTTTTTTAGGGGGGGGGGTCATTACAACCTCCGTTACGTACCTGTATGGTTCTTTGCATCTAGTCTCTGTTGCCCTGGCCTCCCCACCCTTTTTGTTACTTCCCTTGTAATTCTCTCCTCCCTCTTTCTCCCCCTTTTTGTTTGCCTTTTAGATGTCCTTTGCCTACCCGATAAGGGGGTGGGGTGGGCATGGCCTCTTCCCCGATGATACCCCTGGATATCGTTTTCATGGCCTAATTGAAGAAACGTCATGACTCGTGGTATACTCATATACGTCGGTCTCGTGGGCTGTTTGCTCTAGCGGTCGTGTCGTGGGCCTTATTTGCGAATTTTCTGTCTCGTGGGCTGCACATACAGCTGCAACCAACATCAGCAGTACTGAAAATGCT
The DNA here is from genome assembly GCA_940671915.1 of Paracentrotus lividus. Lineage (NCBI taxonomy): Eukaryota > Metazoa > Echinodermata > Echinoidea > Camarodonta > Echinidae > Paracentrotus > Paracentrotus lividus. Next base: position 46,197,089 of record CALNVZ010002974.1, read on the forward strand.
GTCTGTCGCCCTCTTGGTTGCTGAGAAACTTCTCAATAATAATTAGCAAAACCAGCTTTAAACCTACCTCAAAATAATTAAGATAATCTATAGATCTAGTCTCATTACAATATATTTCCATAAGATATTTTTAATTTTGTTTATAAGAATTTTTAGACCCTTTTTGGATATGCACCTGACTTGGCTGCCAGGCTGGGAGCTGCTCAAGACACTTCTCTGCATGACTTCCATTGGAAGAAAACGCTGAAAATAAGGTACTTCCAGTGCAGAAGGTCAATTATGATTGACCATGCTAATGTAAGTGGTGGCCTGTTTTCTAGTGTCGGTCTATGGTCTTATTGATAGCGTCGGTATAATAGGCCTTTTTTGTCTAGTGTCGGAACTAATGGGCCGTGGTCTTGTGGGTGTCGGCCACATAGCGTGCAGACATACATGACACGGACTGAAGCATTTGACGCATTCCCCATCGGCACCCATTCCCTTTTTTGACCCGTTTCCCACACTATATACAATGGACATAAATTTCAACACTCACCTGACATACAAAATTCTGTGTCTTGGCACAGTACGGATGATAAAGTTGTTGAGGTGCTTAATTTCAGTCGTATCTGTATCCTATCAGCCACTTCATGAATGAGGATCAGGTATTTGCACGCACCAGCTAACATTAATATCGTTTGAGGCGACGTTGAGGGCGTTGCAGGCCTAAAGAACTTGAATAATAAGAGGGAACAAACTCAGTTCAATAAGAGCATTCAGAATATGAGCACAGATAATGATGCTATTGTGATTGGACTATCGGTAAATGACGGTGTTGAGTGTTTTCACAAATGTGGTGAGAAGCAAGATTGACCCGCGGAACTCATTTAGCCCATCATAACGGGACTAATTTCTTCCAGGTCCCAAAAGAATTTTTATGAATATTTATTCAGTGTATCCCACCAGTCCAACGCGTACTTGATCTTTACAGAAGATACAATGGCGGATCGAGTATTCCACAAGAAGGGGGGGGGCGTGCAAAATTTGAACATGTCTACACTTCTGGTACAACCCCATTTTTACCCTGTCATATATTGCCCCTTTTTTTTGTCTTCCATGTGTTTTTCTTTTTTTGTTTTTTTTTTTTTTTTTTTTTGGAGGGGGGGGGGGTGAACGTTAGATGTTTTTTTTTGGCCCATGATCATAATAAAACAAATCGAGCTGGGTCCGTTTGTTTACTTGTTACTTTTTTTCTCTCTAATTGTTTTGGGGGGGGCGGGGGATTTATGATGGGCAAGAAAGAGAAAAAGAAAAAAAAAAAAAAAAAAAAAAAAAAAAAAAAAAACGGGCTTTTTCAATACCTGCCAACATTGTGAATCCTAATATAGGGACAAATGGGAATACAGGAATTAAAATAGAGAATTTCTGTATTTCCGATAGATTACTGTGCCAATGTTTTTCAAAAATAGGACAAAGGGGTTGTAAAGTGGTGATAATTGCTCCCCTTCTTTCCCAAAAATGAAGGGTAGTCCTACTAAATAGGGACAGTTGGCAAGTAGTGGCTTTTGCCCATCATAAAGGGTCAGTCATTTTTTAATTTTTTAGATTTTTATATGTAAAGGGGGGGGGGGAGGCAAGCTTGCGACCCGGTACGTCCTAAGATCCATCAACGTGGGTCGTTGCAAAGTGTTTTTTTGCTCACTCAATCGAATTAGGAGAGGCACCATGTGGTGGCGGGGAAAAAAAAATGTAACAGGAAAGGGAAAGAGGAGAGGGGGGGCGGAAGAAGAAAGCAGAAGAAGGATGTAAGTGAGATTGAGAGGAGAAAAAGTGGAAACTAGGCCCGAGGGGGGGGGCAAATAATTTTCAGACAATTTATCAAACAACATGCTCGTTTTGAAAACAAATAAATTTCCTGAGCAACGGTAAAAGTCAGCTCATTGCTTGATGATAAATTAAGAGCGCCATATACGAGACTAAGACGCTCTTAACTAGAAAAATTCTTTTCCTGCAGATCGCCACACGGAGAACGCGTTACGCAAAAGCGGTGAGCTTTTCCGCAGTTTTTTATGCTTTTAAACTAAAAAAAGTAGTTACAATATGTATAGAGTTAGAGCGTAGATCTAAACCGACCAGCCCCCGTCGCGAAGGCGCGGGCAACTGACGAACCAAGTAACTTTGGCAAGTTTTTGAAAATATCTTCATGACCATATGTGGTCAAAAATACCTTATTTGAATGTCATACTACACATTATGAGTCGAATCTTTGAAGTTTTCTCCTTGAATTGTGACAGTCTGCGAATGTTTCACATAGGAAGGTATCTAACTAGATGGTAGAAAAGATAGCAGGAATAAGTGAAGAGGTCCATAACGTACATTTCTCACGTGCGTGCGTATGTCTCTGCCAGCGAGTTAAATAACGTCTGTGCGGCGACATAAAATGACGTCATATTGAAAATGGTCAGACGAATGGCAACCCACTAGAAGGACAGGGCGAACGAGAAATTGGCGATTGGTAAGGTCAGAGACTCTCATACTTACCATTTTTAGTCGTTACGCGAACATCATGAACCTTTACAACCTTTTTATAGTTGGATTGCATATCCCTTTGCGTCATCATCGCTGGTTCTTTGGAGGTGGTGGGGCCCGTCGCTTCGGCACAGTGCTGTGTAGAGTTAACTCCTGACCCATGGGAAATCACTATTCCTCGGATGAATAAATGACCTCGCGGTGTGCGCCCGCCGTCTCGCTAAGACTAAACGGACCAGGAATCAGAAGTAGTTACCTATGTTGTTTTTTAAAAGATGAGCTATTAAGGGTATCAGTAGGTCCGTGCTCACGCTTGAATTTATAGTCGAGGAAGAGACCGGGGCGTTGAGAGTGCTAAAGCGAACAACAAAATGTGATGTTTGGCGGCGAATCGAGTAAACTAAGAGTCGATAGGACTGACCACGAGACTGACTACTAAGAATTCGGCCAACTTCGTACATTCTTTGTGCTGTCCAATTAATCCCCATGAGTTCCGACGCATGCGTAAGCCTGAATGACATTGTGTCAAGTCAAATGGAAGCTCAGAAAACCCGCATTCCCACGATCTCGAGTTTCAGGACTTTAATATAGGGACAATTTGAATAGTACCCAACGCCTGATGATTTAAAAAAAACCCAGGCGAGAAACAAGCATCGTGGCTTTTCGGGTAGAGGCGTCGCCGTGTATTAGGCGTAACTTGAGCGGTGGCCAAGGTCAATAAAATTAGACGAGCATGCGCAATAAGTGGTAAAGTGGGTGTCTGGTCTTGTGGGCATGGGTACGGTATCCTTGCTTGCTATGAAGTATGCGAAATCAGTCAGGTTAACTTCGGTAAGACGAAAGCTGCATCCCACGATGAGACATGGCTTGCTCCGGACGGCTGGCGCAGTATCCTGTTGAGGAATGGCCAAGGCAGAGAGGCGGCGATGGTTATCGCGGACTAGTTCA
>CALNVZ010002974.1:46208064-46231527 GCA_940671915.1 Paracentrotus lividus
ATTCATTTAAACAGTGATTAAACGTTATGAACAAGGACTGATAATTGCTTATATCCCCACTTGTTGTATATCCTTAAAATTAGGGGGCACCCTGATCCTAAACTCAGGATTTGAAAATATATGTTATATAACATAACAAACGGACAACAAAAATGAATTTATTTCCTACATTTTGAAGTATAATCTAATACAAATCATTAGTACGAGTAATGTTGAACTTATTTTTTTTCTGTATACTAAATTTTTAATCATCTAATTTTCCTTGCTTTTGGTTTTTGCTCGTATTTGTAAAATAAAATAAATTCATTGTTTGACCTTATCGTCAATTTGAGTTGAGTCTGATAGCACACATATGCACATGTACATAAACATATGTGGTGAACTTTCCTTACATATATTACATTGATCACCATTCAGCACAGATAAAAGTATTAGTGAATACCAACGATAAAATGTCTTTGGTTATGAAAAAGCACTTTATCAACATAATCAAGGTCTTCATTGGCTCTCCTTCAAAACACATTTTTTCAAAGGCACAAGTTCTTTGCATATCACACAAATATATCAGAATTTCAAGGCATATATTTTGACGAAATACTGATCCGAGTTCTTAAATCTTTTTTTGACGAAATACTGATCTGAGTTCTTAAATCTTTCTCTGATTTATAAGATGAATACTAAAAGGAGGCTGTACGTTTCCTAACTATTGTATATTACATATTTACATTCTTCTCAATCTAAATTTTTCAATTTGTATACATTACAAAAATGTCCTAGCACCAGAAAATAAATTCTTATTTTTCTGCAGCAAGCCTTGACATCATGATGAATAGCAGGAGCTCAGAGAGGTCAGCTGAGATGAATAAGGGGTCTTGTTTCTTCCAAAGTTGAAAATCTAATCGATGGTGTCTATTGGGATGTATCTCGGTTGCACTGACTTCCTTCCCATAAGTATATCCTTGCGTATGGAGCAATTAGAAAGTAAGTCATCATCAAACAACATAGTGTGAAAATATCGAATTTTTTGTCTTTTGAAAACACCCATTGCAGAACAGTTTACACAAAGATTTACTAGACCTTGTGATAATATCAGACACGAAAATGGGCCGGTGTCATCAAGAAAAGCATATCATGTTGATTTCACTGTTGCTCCCTGCAGGCACATGACTTGACTTGCATTCCAAAATCATGAGAGCCCTGCATGATTCACAATGATTTTGGAATACAATGTTAACAGTGCATGAGAGGTATCTCCCCCAACTGATTATGAGCATGGGTGTGATTTATTGGTAAAGCGCAGGGATCAAATGGCGTATCCTCTGATCATGATGCATCAAATAATTGACGACCCAGGACATCAAAGTTATGTTCCCTTCTAAGAAATCCAGCCATAATGATCATAGTATAGGGTAAAGGCATATGGTCAAAGGTCATCACAGGACATGCTCAATCCTGCTTTCATCAGGCATCTCAAACATGGAGTCAAAGGTCAAAGGGTAAAGGTCAGCAGGTCATCACAGAACATGCTCAATACCACTCTCACCAGGCATCTCAAACATGGTTGGTTGTTTAGCAATGGAAACCCTCTTCTTGGTTTGTATAGCTGGTAATACAGGAACCTTAGATAGCGCCCTCACTTGGTGGCTCCAGGCTCCTCCATGGTGCTCACTGTCTCCAATGATACCAGGAGCATCCGGAAGCTCCATGCAGTCTTCAGCATCAGAGAAGGCATCATCTAGAGGCGTCTCTAGGCGGCTTGGATGATGCATGTTACGCAGACGATGCTTCTTAGATGACGGCCTAAGACCCTGTCTCCGGGAGTTTGATGAACGTCTTCTTGGGGGAGGCTCAATGACTGCTTCCGTCTCAAGGGTGGTTCTGCCTCGGGTTAGTGGCCTGCCACTATCTGATGAACCTGCACACAAAAATAAGATCCAGTGAAATTTTTTGAGACACTTTCAAAAGTTTGGCACATTGCATTCTAAATAGTTGAGGCTAACAACTGAAGTGGCTCCTGACATAATCAACAATAAAAATCTTATCAGATCAGGTTCTTTAGACATGGAGATGGGATGGATAAATGGATAACCTGAAAACATAAAGCCTCGGGCAGCAAGTTTGGTGGCGCAGGCATAAATAGCACTTAATTTCAATACGTGTATTAAACTTCAAACTTTTCTCCAGTGTGTGTTCTTACGAAAACTTGATTGCTAAACTTGATAGCTACCTGGAGATGCTCGAGGTGAGTTGTCTATGGTAGCAATTGGATAAGCAGCTCCCCTCCTAGCCAGCATACGAACAGGTACATTATTGCCCCATGATGATGACGATGCTGGATCCTCACTCATCACGCTAGAAGGTGGTAAGTCCAGTTTCATACCTACATGTATAATAACAAAATGAATCACATTCAAATACAACTCAGTCATCAAACTAGAAGGTGGTAAGTCCAGCTTCATACCTATAATAACAAAATGAATCACATTCAAAGACAACTTACTGATCATGCTACATGTAGAAGGTGGTTAGTCCAGTTTCATACCTAAATGATAAATGAATCATATTCAAAGACAACATGTAGATTGCAGTGTACAAGAGTATTTGTGTTGTTTATTTAGGATAAAGCTAAGGTTGATGGAGAAATAAAAGCCCCTAAAGTAATATTTTACTGATTGAATCTTTATAAAATTACCTGCAATTTTAATTTTGATAAAAAGTTTTTACTTAAACCACACTGCCACCTCCAATCAACAAGCCACACAGACATTTCTCATTCAAGGTAGCCTTCCTCAAATATAAGTTTGTCGGGGGCCATAAACTTCTGACTTCTTGCCCTACCAAACTGAAAAATTAATATCTACTGCTGTTCTGTTGTACAGAACCACAACTATATCTGCATCAATAACACTCACCTATTGCATCGTCATGAGAAGCGGACTCAAAACTGAGTGAAAGTCTGTCTTCTTCATCATCGTTCCCCTTCTCTCGTTTCTTGGCGAATGCTTTTGCAATCATCTTGCTCTTCTTCAATTTGACTGGTTCATTGATAGGTTGTCTTGTTACTCTAAGATATCATATGAAAAATATATCCACAATTAATTTCAAAGAGCAAAGAGAGTCGTTCAAAAGGTGTTACTCAACAAAATACTCTTTCTGCAGAGGGAAAGTGCATGCACAGAACCCAATTAGGGATTTTTTTATGCATTTGTTTGGTTGTTATCATTTATTTCCTTTATACCCCTTAATTGTAAAGCCATATAATTCCAGGTGAAACTTTTTGAGATGACTTTAATCTAGTTGTATTCCTGTTACATAAGAGATGATTGCCCCCCTTTATAAAAGCAGTCAAATGAAAAGAATAAAGCTTACTTTCTCCACATTCTCTTCCAGATTGCCAACGTAGAAGGAGTCCAAACCCACATGCTCATAGCAATACCAGCACCAAACATCGAGAACAGATGAACCATGACAATGGTTAGGTTAGGTCGCGTCTTGAGGGCGCATGTCGGCAATGTGTCCACGTTGTCCACGAGCTGACTCTCTAGGGTTACATTAGCTTCACACCTGGAAAGTTAAAAATCATTGGCAAGTGAGGAGTTACTAAAAGAGTTTCAAAAACGTCCAATTATAAGATGGTGGCAGCAGTGGGATATGTTACTCTGAAAGTAAAAGATTTGGTGTGATTAACTGTTCACGGCTGTATTTTCATTAATTTCTATTTTAGCAGTTAGAAAAGGAGGCGCGGAAATATGCAGATCAATTTATGCACACCTAATGCATTGACCCCATTTAAGCCTCCATACAGTCAACATATCCACTAGTTTTTATCGTCACAATGGTATCACGACACTCATAATTAAACAAAAAATTTACACAGGTTAAAGTATTTCACTTTGTAATTCCAATCTACGTAATGAGCATTAATGCTTCTTAAGGTCTTCATTTCTTATAAAACGTGAACAAAGGGAATCTTCAGTACAGATAGATCCACATTTAACATCCTATCCAATGGACCCACAAAAAAAAAACAGCTGTGATTCTTGCATCAATTTTTGTCCTTGAGCATAGACAATTGTTTTGAAGCAGATGTTCTAACTTGTATAACTATTCATAACAAGCATGGTAACACTTTCTGAAACTCTTAGAAATAAGCATATATTGAATTCACTGATATTTTTGTGTGACTAATTTTTCGCGCGGAGTCGCCTCAAAACATAATCAAGGGTTCTTAAATTTGCGCTGCATTTACGTGAGAACGCAATCCTTCAAAACGAGCATAAAAAAACATATTCACATATTCGCATGTTTTTAAGTTCACGCTTGCCGATCTTTGTGCAAAATCAACGAAAAATTAATATACTGCGAATATTTCCACAAGTACAGTAAATACTGAATAATAATGCACTAACTAATAATGTTATACTCATATTCTATTCTTGTATCAAAATTGAAAGTAAGAAGATAAACTTACACCAAGTAATCTTGGAAGCCTTTCTCCCACTGAGCTTGATTGGTGAACTCATACAGATGACAGGCAAATGTAATGAATACAAATCCAAATGCTAAACAGGCAAAGACACCTAAGGATAAATAAACAAAATAATGGGGTCACTGAGCTGATACATACATCACAAATCAATCATAAATATATATACACTGTTCATTCGATGTTGATTATAATTGCATGTAACTGTATGCAATTCACAAAATAAACAAAGAAAATTAATCATCAATAAGGAGTTCAATCGTAACAAGGATGACGGGTATTCATAAATAGTCTAAATCCCCTTTTAAAGAGATTGCTTTTCTGTGTACACTTACTTTCCAGTTTTAGTTGTGTCAAGTAAAAAAAAAAACCTGCCTGTTCTTCAACTTGGCAAAATCACAACATTCCTGTCAAATAAGTTATACAATGTGACCCTGGCAAGACACATCAATTTAAATTAAATCATTTTAGAGATACATGAGACAAGAATAACTCTTACCTATTCTGGCAATAGTTCCTTTTATTTTGGTTGAAGCTTTATCACTCAATAAACCTGGATTCTCTTTATCCAGTGTGCACAATGTGATTAAACCTGTAAACAAACAAGAAATGGTGAAACATGAAATGATGTTAAATGGTCTAATAACGCAATAAAGTATAATGAAAATGAAAAGAAAAATGATGATAAAGTTAATAAATAATTGTGATAATGATGGCAATGATGGCGATGATGACAATGATTACGATGATGATGATGGTAATGATGATGATGATGATAATGATGATGATAATGATGATTAAGATGTTGTTGATGATGATGAAGTTATAATGATATAGAAGATAACTGTACAAGAAATGGCCTTTGTTCTTATGATCAAGTGCTCTTGCAAGCTATTTCTTCTTATCCTGTTTCATCCTTATATGTTTGAATGTAAAGCGATTCTTCTTCAACTCTGAAAGGTGACAATATCCTCAAAAATTATCAGTAATCGGAATAACAACATGGGTAAAGTGAAAAATTTGATATCCTATTAAATAAGACAAAGGGCATGGAAGTAAAGAAGCTTACCTTTTACCAGATAGAAACCACCACACACCAAACACAGTCCAATGGGCGATAACACAAAGCCTCCTCTGTAATAATGATTCTGGTAACCAACAAAACATATACCAGCTACAGAATCACCGTCCACCTGTAGATTTGAGAAAAAATATTTAATTTTTAAAAAGTGAATCAAGAAAATAAAATCTATGGTCTAAAGTAATCTTAACATCTCCTTTGACACCTTCATTGCATAGACAAACATCTTCCAAAGTATTAAGAAAATTCAATCGCCTTAGGACTCTCCTGAGAAAATTGTTCTAAGAATTTATTACTCCAGTTTCAAAATTTGCAGAAAGTGCAATATCATTCTAACATTTTTCTTTTGTGTAGATAAATTTCTGTAGATAGAAGAACATCTAACCTGGGCTAATTATAAATTATTATTTTAAAGCCATTTTGGCTTACATAACCTTTAGCAGACATCTATTGTTGCTCCTTTTCTACTTTTAATTTTTAACTGCTGATACCAGCAACAAGGAAATGGATTCTTAAAGGCATCACCATACTGGTGTTGGTAGCACATCAACTGGTCCTGCAACAACTGCTTAGGGCTATATTTCATCTAAGAATGTAGGGTCAGGGTTAGGGTTGCATTTTAGTTTTATGTTAGATTTAGGGTTAGGGTTAGCTTTAGGGCATGGAAGTGTTAAATCTGGGGTTGAAGTTAATCATTAACGTATGGAATTTACAGCGGATCAATTGTTGCAGTAGCAAATGTCATGAAATCTAGAAGAGCATTTCATCAACATTTCTTGTCTGACACTTAATTTGATTGGCTGAGAAGCATTATTACTATGGTAACTGTCAGAAAAGCATAGTCACTCCCTCTGTCAATAAAATTATATATTAGTTCTATGAAGGACTCTTATATCATAGACTTGCGTGCCATCTGTGTGTCTACAACTACTACACACAACTTCATAGTATGCGTATCATATCAACCTATTCACTATTGATAATAGCGCCGTGATGAGTTGACAACGATATCGATATCAAACAGTAGGTACAGATTAGATCCTTATCAGTCACTAATTGATAAGTAATTACTCACTTTAACCCATACCATGTAATTCATTGCTACCCATTATACACTATGATTAAAGCACCTATATGCCAATATTATCAGTCACTATTTCTAAAATTCATCCTATGCTGATTTTTCCACAATTCTTCCCATTCGATTAAATTCTCATATCCATCCTTCACTTCATCTTTCTTCCTATTTCAAATCATCGATTCCATCATATACCATTTTGTTGCATAAAACCATCCAATTAATACAATTCTATTCCATCTAAAAATAATCCATGTCCTATACCAGTCATGACCCCATCCATACATACAAGTATTTATTATCATTCTATTACCATTCCATTTTGTTCACTAATACTATACCCATTCATATGCTCATTGCATCGCTCACTCGTCAACCATCGCATATAGCAATACCATCCAATACCTATCCTCATTCTATCTATCCATCTATCTATCTTATCTGTCTATCCTACTTCAATCCATCCATCCATAATCCATCAATTTATCCATCCCACTTTTAATCATCATCATTATCCATCAATACACCATATCTACCACACATACCACCATCATAAACCTTTGAACCCACATCCATATCAAATCTCAGTCTACTATCTATTCCATACTATCCATCATAATCCAATATATCTCATAACTATCCATCAGACCCATCACTAAATCCATACATTTACACATCTACAATCCATTCATTCATACCACATACTACATATTCCATCTTATTAATATATAATATATCCGCTCGATTTAACTATCTTTATCTAATATATCTATAAATTCTCTACATCTATCTATCCCTATTCTATTCATAATTTTATCGCATATTCTATTCAACCATTACATACGATTACGACATCCAAATATCCATATCATCATTCTACCCACACAATCTCACTCACTCTTACATTACCACTAATCTTAAACTCATCTCTCTTATCTCTATACACATGATCAACTCATTCTTCTTTATATTCCATGTATAGCATATAGCAAATTCATACCCAGTCATCTTCTCACCTGTCCATTGCCATCACATTCCACATGCCTCCTACTAATCGAAATATCATTCCATATCTCACACCATCTTCCATATCCTTCCATTCATTCATCTTCAGACCATCTCATCCTATCTCATTTCTCACGACTCAATGATCCACTTAAAACACATTCCACTATTCTACTCCACATCTCTTACTCCTATCATTCTTCCATCTCTTCATTTAACCATTCACCATCCCATACTCTAATTCATCATCGTACTATCCTAGTCTTATTCTACTCTATCTCATATTTATCAATGTTCAGTATCCATCTTCACACATATCACACACCATACATCCATACCACACATAACATATCCTCCTCACCTGAAATAATCAAACTAGACCTTCTGAGTATGCATGTCACCTTACCACGACACAACAGCAAGGTCCTTCACAACTCAAGGTGTACTGATGTAATCATGCCTATCCATATTCTATCCTCACTTCCATTATCCCATCACCATCCATTTCCATCCATTCTCCCTCATCTATACCTCATTCCTCACTCTCATCTATCTATTTCTATCCAATCTACTTCCATCCATCATCATCTCTCAACTTACTCACCTCTGCTCACCGTCCTCGATTATTATACGCGCACTGTATCGCACGACACCCACGAACTCAATAACAGCCAAGGATACCTCAGTGAATATTCACGGCTGAGAAAGTATTTCTGATATCATCCTCATCTATTCCAATACCATCCATTTCTATCCATCCCATCCACCCTATCTTCCCACTCGTATTCCATCTCTATTTCCCATTCTATCTATAACTATTCTATTCATCTATCATCCTAATGTCCACTCCACTCCACTTCATTCCATCACTCATCCTCTCTACTATTCCTGAATCTACCATAGCGCACTCAGATCGACCACCAGACAAACGCGGCAAGGTCCAGGATATCAACACTAGTCACTCCTCACGCCTTGTCTCTCTCCTCGTAACTTTACCATTAATGTGCATTCTTATCACAGGACGGTCTACCCTAAGATCACCAATCCCGGAAAATACTACTTACAGGTTGCCCCAAGGCTAATTATCCCTCTGATATTGACACACAATCCACGAACCACGCAGAACATGCTACGACGACAACACGTATGAAAATACTCAGAGCTTACGATAGTCGATCTGACATGACGATAACACTGATCATCTAACATTGTATTACAATGGTTATCCTCATCCCACCTCTCACTATCTAATATTAATGAAACCAGCTAGAAATCTAAGGTGACAAATATTAACTATTATTGAGTACAGATAGATAACGGATTTGTCCATTTCCCTTATATGTATATAATTAAATTTTCGCTGAGATCTTCCTCACTAGTGACCATTGATAAATATACTATCTTTTAATCAGACAACCAAAATCACTTGGTGAGTCTGCATCACCTGAACAATTAAGGACAGAATCACACATACGTTATGGTTATTGCACAATCTATATTACTGAATTTGAGGGACATGATGATCACATTGCGTATATGTCTATATTTATTGACTTTAAGACTTTTTGAGATTAAATAAAGCTTAGAGAGACTGAAGCAAAATTGTATTGTATCCACGGCTCCAGATCATTGTAGATGTGAGACGTCCTACAGTGTGAGATTATCAACAATCAGCTTCTTGCTATCATGCTGTTTGCCACTCGCTCCACTGATATTAGACAGCCGTGGATGCATCGTAATACCTTCATGTCTGATCTATTCCCCCTACAAATCTTTATAGCAGTATTCTTCACCTATCTAAATTGATGTTCGTCCTCTCTTACACACCACACATATTAATCATTCAAGTATGATATGATTATATATATTCCACCCATATTATTATCACAGGTGTGTGGTATTAGAGAACGAGACGTCAGTCTTGTTATTATCCATCTAGAGTCTCGTATACAATATCAATATCTTTGTCACAGTTATATATTCACATGCAGGCCTAGACGCTAATTTATACGATGTTGTGAAATGTATCTGTTAGCGAAAAAATGAAAATATGCCATTAGTAGTTATTAGAAAGCTAGCTGAATTTACACACCATAGGTTTTTACATATAAGATATGTTCTAAGAGATCTCTATACGTACTTATTAAATGATTCGTGTGGTATTCGAGGAAATCTACTTAAGAGACTTTAGTTATATACATTGATACATAAGGGCTCGTACGTTGAAAAACAAGAAGTAACTAGAAGACTTGCTGTATACGAAGAGCAGACTGCACAAGAAAAAATTATAACAGATTTATTCATATTTAAGACGCTATTACTCTGTCATCCACTCTACGGCCCTAACGCCAGAACGCATAAGAGATTAGATATTCTCACACAATGGACGAGCACAAACAAGCAGTGCAAGACGCGTATTTCTCTAACCATAATTATTCTATTACCATTGTCTTAGTAGTCGTAATAACCACTTTTTTCTTTTATTGTCTTTTTTCAGCCCAGACATATTCAAATACCTAACAGATAGATGAATTCGGCACATCCATAAGTGACCGTTTTATGATAGCGATTAGTGTACGTCTATCGTTGGTTTTATTTTGTTCAACTAGATAGCTCTAGACTATATCAGTTATGCATATATAAGATTCTCAATCTCTTTCGTTATCTGTTAATACGATCCTTAATGAACACCGCTGTAGCTTCATTTAGTACTCAGTACTCTTAATATCATACATTGATCTCTATGCATTAAACTAATATATTTTCATGATTTTATCGGTCTAAACTCATCTCAAAAACTCGCACAAAATGAATACAACCTCAACCACTTGCCAATCACGCACCTATTGCGTTTAAACAACCTTACCCCAGAGAATATACTCACGCATCTGTACACCACGCTCATACGATTGTGAGCATTACACTCATAGAAGAGAAAAAAAAAATTAACCCCGGTAACACTCGTTCCGTTCGTTGATTCCAATCATTACTCTGCCGCCTTTTTTGAATTCGTTTTGAAAAATGTCCCTGCCATTTCAACCACAATCGTCCTAAACGTACCATTTTTGAAACTGGTACAATTTCAAAGAAATTAAATTCAAAAAATGGTATCACAAATATTATTGGACAATTCAAAGATTCGTATTGACCCATCAGTAGATTCACTTGAACCGTTTCACATATCTCACAATACGTACGGAAATTTATTATCATTTTAATTATATTTTTAATATTATCTAATATATAACATTTACATATAGTAAATATCTTATAGCGCATAGGTTCATGTCTTAATTATTTCTCCTGGTTCCACATCATCGTCTGTTCACACATATCTATCTCCTTGCACCATCAGAGAAATTGAGTTCTAAGAGCTAAACCTCTCTTAATATTCTTAACCATTCATGAAGACATCTCAATATTCTAGTCCAAGAACATTAGCGATTCTACTCCGTCTGGATACTTGCTAGAATTCTCCAGTCAGCAAGATGGTACTCTGTAGGAACAGAAGCTACCACATGAAAATAAATCCTCAATGAATTGCAATTCTAAATTGGCATTGGCAAGTGAAAATATAAACACTAAATTATCAATGCCCCACCACTATTTTCATAACCTAGACAGTAATCACTAAGCTGGATTCTCTCTGACTGGCTAATACTTCCATTGTTACAAACAAAGACATGTATCCACTAGACCAAACAAATAAATCCTAACAACTAGACAATAAATAGAACATCCATCACTTAAACGTAATATTATAAATTATGGACAATATCAACATAGACAAATAATATAAAACCTTTCCTTATCATATCTCGATTCAAAGTATGAGCACTTATGTTATCTGTTCTTTTATTATTATTATTTGTTTGTATCATGTAGGTTTTTATAATGTTCATCTACATAACGTGTCGATCTCATTATAGAATCTCCCTTGAAGTTTTGAAGGACCAGTGAAACACAAAAATTGTAACTCATTACATGTGCTACAAGCCAGCACTACCACAAAATAGTCTGAGTTTAATATATTCAATGCTTAGAACCTGATTACACGTACATACATTATGTATTTTATCTATTTATGCAATTCAATATAAATTACACAATAATCTGCAAAAAACAGGTAACATCTTAACTACAATATACATAATTGATTTTTATGGTCATAACATTCTCAACTACGTCCCCTATTTCTTGTCAACTAATAAGTTAACATCATTTTAAAGAACTTTATATAATTCAGTATAAATCGAGAGCTTAGAAAAACAAGGAACGAACTGATATTTAAGTAAATTTTTTAACAAAATTAGTGCATTCGCTATCACAGTAATACTTACATTGAATCATTTGAAATAGACCTAAATTACACATGAATACAAAGAATAGAACTTACAATAACAATACTACCATACTTTGAGTCATTTAATCATAATGTATGACATATAGTATCTTAAAAAAGAAGATATTCAACAATTACACACTCATCTAAATGTTAAATTTGGAAAAGTTCTATAATCATGATGGCATATATATTAATATTACTTCCACAGATATAGGACTGACATGTGTCTCGCAATATCAATATCATTTGTTACAGTGCTAACTTGTGGATTATTATTTCTTTATGATCATACGAGTACATCTAGGAGTCTCTACCAAATTAGGCCTAAGGTATCACTTATATTCAGGCTCATGAAGTCGGGCTAGCCCCATCAAATCTATAAGTCAACAATCATATTTAATCTAAAAATCTGTCTGGGTATTCATTATATTCACCATAATATTTGACTCATATTTATGACCTATAGTTTCAAGATCAGATCATAGAATACAATAAAAGTTGTTTTGAAAGGAGGATAGAAAGGGATTGACCATCGAGCTTGACAGCAGTAACGGAGCCTGAAAATGAAGACTATCCACATGAGGCTAATCCCTTTAGAGAGGACTTGTGAAATGAATAGTCCGAATGGATACCCTTTTCAGACCAGGGCTATTCATTCCCTCTATAAGCTCCTGAAAATAGCAGTTTTCTATTCTCTACTTTCTCTCTGCACCCACTCATCTCTTGTCATGGAAATACAAGTATCATTGGTAGTTGCAGTGGTCAAACAATCTAAACACAGACAACAGGTTGATTTAGGTCATTTGTACAAAATTACTATCAGCTGTGAGAGATATCAGCCGAGATAAACGCAAGGGTACAAAGTAACCAAAAAAATGCTTATGAAAGTACACTTAACGAAATTTTCTTCAGATTTTATAGACCTATGTGTGCATCCATGGCAGGAATGGTCTTGAAATAACGAAATTATATAGCATCACGATCATATTTCTGTGACTTTTTTGAATGGAGGGAGTAATTTAGATCCTGGTTAGAATATATGAAACAATACACATTAAGTTTGTCCTTAACAATTTGGATGTCATATTTTCAAATACATTAAGTTCAAAATTTGTTATTTTCACAGTGGTTTTTGTTTTCACAAATATCACAAGTTCATCTCTGTAAAAATTCAATATCATGCATCTTAGTTATAAATGGAAATGAAAAAAACACAACAACAAAACAAATGAAAATCAGGAAATTATCCACTCCTAAATTTCCAAAATAAATTATATAATATTGACTGGTCGTGAGGGAGATACTGCAGATATTTCCCAAACAAGTCTCATATTGCCTCGAGTCGAAGAAGGGCAATATGGGTCTTGTGAGGGAAATATAGGAGTATCTCCAGAAGGTTAAGCCAGTCAATATTATTATTATTACCTGTTAACCTCAATTAGCCATATTCTAAAGAGAATAAAATAAGTTTGCTTGATTTAAACTGTGTTTTTTTTAGCATTCTGTGTTGAACCATTGTGACGTAGTAATAGGCACATAATTTGTTTTTTTTTATGATGCTAAACCATTGTGCGCAATAATGTTTCTGTGCATATCCATTATCTTACTCTTGTACCTTAACGCGCATCATCTTCTTACAATTACGCATCGGACCAGCTGACCAGTGAATATGGATATTACAGACTGGTAATTTTGTACACAACCCAATAGGGAATCGCGGAGGAGGGGTACGGATATTATGGCCCGTTGCCGTACAACTGAGCCATTGTGACGTAATTTTTTAAAATCCAAATCAATTAGGCAGACAAATAATGCGCTTATATTTGCCTCCAAAACGCCTCATACAGGTAATAATGGCTAGTATGACTTGTTGGCTGTCTAAGTTCCTTTTTCTGTATAATTGTTGTTGTTGTAGTAGTTTAGGTTTATTTATAAATCAGTCATAATCTGTTTCTGCCATGTCCAAAATTGAACTGTGTTTATTTATTCTTCTTAATGAGAATATATTATGTAAAATGTGTATACCATAAAAACTTTTGATTAATATTATTTTCATTGTTGATATAATGCGGTAGAGTTTAGGAAGAAAATATTATGATGTAAATTCTCTCCATTCAGAAATCTTTTCTAAGAGCTATCATTAATCAACAAGTTTAATGTCAAAAAAATTCAACAAAGAAAAAGGTTACAAAATTGCCCAGCTAGCTGACATCATCTTGCCCCCTAGTCCATACATCCCTTCCAACTCAATTATGCAACAACCTCTTGAATTGAGTGTATGTGGTAAGTAACAAATGAATACTACTAGTTGAAAGGCCTCTTACACACGACACAAGCACTCGGCAAACATCCACAACAAATAAATCTTGCTACTTTCTAGCAAACAACTAACCCTTATTGCTTGCTGTAGTTACAATAGCTTGTGATCCATAAAATAAAAGGTCTACAAATAATCAAATCATATCAATTGATTGTCTTGACAGAGATTAAGAAGTTATATCATTTTTTTTTGAAAAATTGGCATGCATTTTCTATTTTCTACAAAACAAACTTGATTTCAGGATAGATTCTTCTTTCAATTACTAGTTGGTATATTTATTTGCCAGTATATCTATAGCAAAATGGTAATTAAGGCAAGAATCTCTCTATCCTCCACATTTCTAGACACAATTATTATCACTATCACCGACATATAAAAATATAAATAGTTAACCACATCCTTTCCGTCAAACATCAAATTCATGATTTCAACACCATCAAGATAATTATGATATTGATAATCTCACTATTTCATGTTTTAGCTTTATCATAAATTCTGTATAGTATGTTAATTTCCTTCTAATTACCTGACTGAAGCAGGCTAAAAATATCACTTGTGGTAATTTTTCTGCATAAATATAAATAAAACCACTCATGATCACTAGTATAGGCCTACAAATCGATCACACTTCTCTCAGTGATAATTGATTCAACACAATTATCAATTTACCAACTTCAGCTCTTTACCCTAATGCTAACCCCAGTAGACCTGGCCCTGTTGCGTAAACAGTTAGTATTACAGTAACTTTGGTCTCAATGATAACTTTCCTGAAATCATGCATTTTGATTGGCTGTTGAGCAATGTTACCATGGTAGTTTCTTTTGATGGCAAAGTCACTATAATAGTAATTCTTTATGCAATGAATGGGACTCTGGAGCAATAGGCAGCTGATCAAATGTCACTCCACCATACACATATTGCATAAAATGTTATTCTTCAAATTACATCATTAATCATGGACTTCTCACACAAAGGTTTGCAATGGATCACAAAATGACAAGGCCAATCAAGATTATTGTTACATAGGCTTTTTGTTCTCCTAACTGACCAGTAACTGATTAGAATCGTTATTTCAATTCATACTTGCAATGGAATGCAAACCTTTGAGTTACAAGGCCCAGGTTTAAACAGACATGTACTCACCAGTGTGAAGAGTGTGCATACAACACATATTCCAGCAAACACTGCTATGAAGAGATGCACTTTGTAGTGATCATCTTCTGTGAAGAGGGGGTTCTTGCACTGGATCCCGCACCCCTCAACATTCTTATACCAACTTTTCTCATTGTTTGTCTCTACCAGAGGAGGCTCACATTGGCCTGTCAGGTTGAATGTTACTGCTTTGTACGTGTTCTGTTTAAAAAACAAAGTAAAGAGAATGATAGGTTAGTGTCTGAAGGCTATTAAATGTTACTGCCTTAAAGGTGTTCTCTTTGAAAATGAAGCAAAGAGAAAGATACGTTAGTGTCAAAAGGCTGAATGTTATTGCCTGAAAGAGAATGATACATTAGTATCAGAAGGTTGGTTTATAAGAAGGAAGTATAGCATATCAGAACAAATAACCACTGGACAATTACCCCCAGGACAACTATCTCAAACGAAATAGGGATAGGGTAAGGGGGAAGATTTTTAGCAGGTGGTAGATGTCCAATAATAGAATTATTAATAATATTTCAAATTTGTGAATTATCTGAACTATCTAAAAACAGCTTTCTGCCAAGCCAGTGTCTGGTGTATCTGTAACATTGCATTAATTGTATAATTTTCTAAAAAAACTATGAAATGAATTGACGGAGTTAGTGAAACTTACCGGCTCACTACATTCAGTTGGCATGAGCTCTTCATTGCACTGTAGAAAATGAGGCCAACCTCTCTCAAGCTCCACTATCCTACAAGGTGACTGAACAACAGTGCACATATCAAGGCTGGGTACCTCTACCCTACCGTCCTCACACTTAGGCATGTAGACTGCGCAGAGTAGAGGCTGGAGAGATTTAAGAGATTCAAAGTACATTATCCATAATAATACAGATATTTGTTTTCCATTGGTGATATACAGATACAGACACAAACATATAAACATGAAATATAATATGGATGGTACAATACTAATTCTTAGTTGCATCAGTTAATGCAATACACACATAGAGATACCTCATTAACTAATAGTATATAATTTATATATAACTATAATTTCATATTATTATCGAATATGGAAATATGCAGAGGGTGAGAGAGAGAGCGAGAGAGAGAGAGAGAGAGAGAGAGAAAGAGAGAGAGAAAGAGAGAGAGAGGGAAAGGAGGGGAAACGAGAGAGGGAAAAATGTCAGAGAAAGGGAAATACAGTCAGATAGACCAGAAGAGAAGAGGTAATTTGCATCGAGCCAAGTTAACAAAAAACAGAAGATTCAATTTCATTTCATATTTAGAAGTCAGTTAACATTGATATAAATTGTATGTACATGAAGTCATTTCCTTACATCAAGAAAATTGTGTATAATTTTGCCTTCGAAAGTTTTCATCATGCTAAACATGGAGCAATTCAAATGCTGTGGATCATCTTTACCTGAACAACCTCCCAGCATTTAGGAACATTACGAAGCCCCTTCCACATGATAAGCTTCTCATTAACTTCTTCTATGGTGAGAGAGTCATTAGCTAAAGATAGGGAGGTGTGGGTGTGTGAGATGTCCGTCCCTAAGCATTGTGTCATGTTAGTTGGAAGGGGCGTGCAGACAGCAGGGCGGGTGCAGTCGTTGCCTGTGGTGATGGAGAAGTTGACTGACAGCTCACCATCAATAAGGGCGGGGCTAAGAACAAGGAGGATGAAACCTAATGATGCCATTTTTTGATCCGGTGATGCACCCATTTCATCCGTCAAGACTGCATTGGAATCTATACCTGGGTAAAATAATCAAACATAACAGAGAGCAAATGGAAAACACAAAAAACTTTGTTTTACAGGGCATTACATTTCATTTTGTACTTAAATCATCTAAAGTGGTCCAGGTTAATATTTAGGCTAACATTATGTGTAAGATATAGGATTTACTTGGTAATAGTCTGTTTCGTATCTCTGATGTCAGAAGAGGAGAGTGTAATGATTTAGTTGTGTGAGGGCGCTTCAGAGTGGCCAGCCTAATTTCACGCCACACATGATGAAAGTTGTTATGAGTTGTCGTAAGAAATCCAGTTATTTCAGCATAAGCCCTAAGTTGTGAGTACACATTTCTTGAATATTATTGTAGTTTAATCATTCATAATGATGTTGTGTGACACATTTATATGATTATGATGTATTTGGTGAAATATAAGACACTTTTCTATCGGTGTGATAAATGAATGGGTATGGGCATAAGCTGTATGTACCAGCGGTGTAAATCCGTGTCGAGGAGTGGGGGGATGAGTGAAATAATTTGCCAACTTGTCGCGATCTTGTTTGGCATACACAAGCACGATAGTGACACAAGGAACGTTATTAATACCCATATACATGTAGCAGTGGCAGTGGCGGATTTGAGAGGAAGAGGGGGAGGGGTGTAAATAGATTTGTCCTTGAACATTTTGTTGAATGTATGCTTCTAGCTTATGGCTGCCTTGATTACTGTTTATTTTAGTAATGAAAACCTAATGCGAG
Organism: Paracentrotus lividus; assembly: GCA_940671915.1. NCBI lineage: Eukaryota > Metazoa > Echinodermata > Echinoidea > Camarodonta > Echinidae > Paracentrotus > Paracentrotus lividus. The sequence continues at coordinate 46,226,017 of CALNVZ010002974.1, forward strand.
CGCAAAGCGCGAGCCGAATATTTAAGCTAAAAGTAGGAAATATTTGTGCTTTAAAGTTCCTATTTAGTATCAGTGAGCGCGAAGTGCGAGCCAAAAATTTAAAGCTGAAATTGGATATGTTTGTGCATTAAATGATCTATATGGTCATGTGTTATGAACTCGCCACCCAAATAGGGTGGTGCTGTTACGCTTTTTGCTATTTTTCAGCATTAATTTGTCAATATTTTCCAAAGTAAGAAAGTTTATGTAACAAATTTGATCTCATTTTGAAGCTATGTTACTGTGCTAGCTCCCTGTGAAGTTTCATTGTTCTAGGTAACATACTGGTGGAGTTACAATGGTTTAAGTTTGGGGAGTAGGGGTGGTGCCGGAAGCGGAGACGCCGGAAGCGGAGACGCCTGTACAAAGTCAATGGGAAATTTTAAATTTTGTGGTTCATTTGGGGAAACTTGAATTTCTCTGCCAAATTTTGGCTTATGACTGTGAATGTGGTACCAAACTGAAGCTTATACACTGCTTTATACCATGAAATCACTAAACAATAGGTTTGATGTTACAATAGTACCCAGGAAGACCCAACAATCATTATTTGACCTAAAAAGGCAATGCCTCGTGTACAAAGTCATTGGGAATTAGAGATATTGTAGTACCGTTGGGAAAACTGCAATATCTCTGCCAAATTTTCGCCTATGATTGTGAATTTAGCACCAAATTGAAGCTTTTAAACTGCTTCATACTATCATATCACTTAAACAATATGTTTGATGGTGCAACAGTACTTTGCAGGACCCAACCCCCTCATGAATTTGAAAAAAGCTATATTTTCAGGGCTAAATTTCAGATCGTTATATTTTTCATTCTAAAATTGTAAACCATAATGAATTATACCTTGTTTGAAAGGTCTTATTATTCTCTACCAGAATATGATAATATTTTTGATATTTGGGTGATTATAGATGACTTGATGATAAAAACAATGAAAAATTAAAAAAACTAATTTCCTGAAATTTTTCCTAATAACTTTTTTATCTTGCACCTGGTTTAATTTTTCAATGCAGATTTAGATTCCTTGAGGAATTTCATTTCAGAAAATGTATAGTTTTGATATATTAGGGTGTATACTTTTCGAGATACAGGTCTTTGAAGTGAAAAGGTGAATTTGTAGTGAAATTGGCATGTAACGAAAGGCGGCGAACTTATAACACACGGCCATATAGTATCTGCGAGCGCAAAAAAAAAAAAATATATAGCAGAGCCAGAATGGATTTGAAAGTTCAATGAAGTTAGGTCTCGATAAAAAAGGGCACTTTTTCTGAAAAGGGGGACACTTTAGATCAGAGGCATAGATCTAAAGAGAAATTTATTCGGAGTGCGAGGAGATACAAAGAAAATTTGTCTTTGAATGTATGCTTTAAAGAATATAATAGCTGCCTTGATTCCAGTTTAATTTAGTAATTGAGAAAGTAGTGCGAGCCGAAGCGCAAGCCGAAAATTTAAGGTAAAGGTTGGAGATATTTGTGCAAATATCTCCAACCTTTACTTTAATTTTGGCTCTGCTATAATATTTTTTTTTTTTTTTTTTTTTTCGCGCTCGCAAGATACTATATAGATCATTTAATGCACAAACATATCCAATTTCAGCTTTAAATTTTCGGCTCGCACTTCGCGCTCACTGATACTAAATAGGAACTTTAATGCACAAATATTTCCTACTTTTAGCTTAAATTTTAGTACTGGAAAAACTAATAAGAGCGCGAAGCGCGAGCCCAAATGTTTAAGCAAAAAATTAGAGATTATAAATCCTATTTAGTATCAGCGAGAGCGAAGCGCGAGCAGAAAATAATTTAGTATCCATTTAGAAGATATATTTTACATGCTTTGTTGAAAAAAAACAGCGATAGAAAACGAATCAACAATCTTTGCTATGAAAATTTTGTGGGCTGCAGGTCCCAATTAAGCCCTCCACCAACCTATTCCGCACACAACTACATTAATGTTTTTGATTGTCAACAACACCCTTTCCTAAGGTTTGTCCCCAGACGAAGAGAGGGAGTGTATTGGGTTTTGACAGACGTGTATCAATCAGATACATTGGATCCAATCTTTTTATGCTGAGGTTACTGTTTGTTACTAAGTGCGCGAGGTCGCATAGCGACCGAGCAGAAATTTTTGGGGTTTTTGGAGTAAAAAAGAGACATTTTTTAGTACTGAGAGCGCTATTTTAACCAATAACACAATTATCTAGTGTATTTTTTTTTCATTTCTTTCTTAAAAACTGGGGGGATGTTTGTACAGGCCATCCCCCCCTCCTCAAAATCTGGGGGGGGGGGATGTATTCCCCCCATCCCCCCGGGATTTACGCCCGTGGTATGTACATTACATGTGTGTAGAAATTGGTCGTAGAGAGTGTATTGATTCCAGGTCGGCCGTGGATGCCAGGGGCCAGCGTGGAAAGGCACCCCTCACCCCCAGCAATCAACAATATATATATATTATTTATATAATATTATATATTTGTTTTTTATTTTTTTTATATATATATAATATATATATAAAAGAGGAAAATGGTAGAAAAATAGATTGCCGACGACTGACCAATCTACCCACCCTCCCCAGGCGTTACATGATGGCGAGGGTCGAGAAATTTTTAGCCACTCTCATGTTTATGCAAGTTTCTAATGAACAGAGTGAGGGAATGGGGCTGCAGCCCCTATCTGTTTTATACACATTAGATTTTGTTTTTTATTGTTATTTTTTGTAAACATTTTTCGAGCAGACGTATAATTTTTTTTTTCATACTGATAAAAACGCGAACATTAATCAAGTTATTTGTTTTTTGTTCGTTTTGTTTGTTTTGTTTTGTGTGTGTGTGTGTTTTTTTGTTTTCAAAGCTCAGGTCCCTTCCCCATGATCAGCATTCTTTTCTTAACAAAAAACACTTCATGGCCCCCTCCAAATTTTATTTTCCTACCCGACCTAACGATTCCTAATTTGTATAACAGTTTATTTCTAACGTGGATGCCCGCATAAACGATTTGATTATTTCACTTCAGAAGACGGGATTTTAGCGAATGGACGAATTTGAGCGAACATTGACGAAATGCGACTCTCAGCAGCAGCAAATTCGTTGGCGCATTTGCAATTGGATTGACGGTGTTTGATTTGGCTACACATAAACGTAATTTCATTGGCAGATTTGTAAATCGGCGATCACATTCCGGACGAAAAGCGCTCGAAAGAAAATGTCAATTGATCGGAGATAGTTTAAACTGACCGGAAAAGCCTATAATTAAACTTGTGAAGAGTCAGTTGATATTGTTAACTTGATGGGTGCAGATTCGTTACTCCGGGATCGACCGAAGTAAGGGCGTCAAATCTGTCCATAAACTTCCTAAGGCTAGGGGCGCGCGGAGCCGGGGGGCTGGGGGGCTATGGGGCGCCCCCCTCCACTTTTTTTCTATAGACTCAACGTGTACAATAAACGCAAATGACCATACATTGTTTATTTAGTCCTGTTCAGCCCCCCCCACTTTCGGCTCAGGCCTTTTCCGCTTCAAAAACTGCTCCGCGGCCAGCTGTAAGGGGCACAAATTGAATGTGTTATATTTACTTTCACTTTTACTTTTCACTTTCCAACTTTTGTGAACGTTGAGGAATCGGGTTTTTTGTTTTAACTTTCTTTCTTCATACCGAGAAGAAACTTTCCTACATGCTTCAAATCTCCTTTTTCTCCTAAAGTTTTTTTTTTTTTACATAAAAAGGGGAAAATATGAAATATGTTTGTATGTAGATGTCGCTTAATATATCGCATTACTGAACTGAGTACATAAATTTTTTGGTTATTTGACGAGTAAGACATAAAGCTGGTCGTTTATTAGACCAATCGAAATTATAGACCAGGAATTGTGAGTGAGCCATATGGGTTTTGACGGCGCAGCCCCGGGTATTAAGACAATCAGTGCTTAGAAAATGACCATTGTTGTTTGACCAAGTGACCATATTTCCAGCTTACTTGATAGCATTAGTGCCTAAATTCAGACATATCGTATTGATTGTGTTTAAAAAGTATTATATCATAAGTCTTCTCTTATTTAATAGGAGGAGTTTATTGGTGGATATGTCTTGTTCACCTTTAATTATGACGTCACCAATTGGTAGTCATTGGTCGCGTTAGGCGTGCATACACTGCGTTTACTCAAACTAGTATAGGCACACTACCCCCATACTTGAGAAACTTCAGGCTGATGCACAACCTGATCTGATACCAGAAATTCGACGTTTGAAAGTACGGAGATATGGTGTCTAGAATCATGTTTATTGAGATGAAAAGAGCAAATATTGATATTAAATCATATGGTAGTAGGCTGATACAGAATTTAGGTAAGTGGCCATTCCTTAGTTTAAGTCTGAACGACAAAATCATCTAGACGATATTATGTTTGTCATAATGCAGTTTGTTTTTCTTCCAATCACGTGGGTTGTTGAGATGCTCCGGAGTATAGTTGGTAGAACTTTCTGCGATTAAACCGTTCTGTGTTGCGTGTGTGTTATTCATCCCATTCAGTCATTTTTGTACTGTCAATGTATAGGAATACAGAGCTCTTTCAAATTTCTTGTAATCGTGGTGTAGCTGTTGTAAATTTGTTTTTTAAGGGAAGATCAGAATGTACTGGATGAATAATATTTACCAAGATCAAACATGGCTACAATGTCATATTGAATCCAAGTGAAGTCCTTGAAGTTGAACTTATATTATAAAGAATAAGACATGATGCTCAAATCAGTTCTTGTAGATATTTTTTTCAGAATCTTCTTACTTTGTGAGTTTGTTAATATTGTTTCTTTGAAGCTGAAGACTCCTTGAACTTTAATAAAAGTAGCATACATATGCATAATTCCACAACATTTTGATATGTTTGTAATGTTGTTTTCTGTTCTCTTAAAATGTTGCTAATGCATTTTATGTACTTGTATGTGAATAAAGTATATCATTGAATCTGAGATTGGATGAATATATGATTTTTTGTTTTTTTAGATATTTTCATATTCATTCATTCATTATTTATTTTTTTGTTTTTCATTTTAAAAAATTCCAGCATTCCCTAGCTGTTTGATATTAATCTACCAATCTACATGTAATATGCAATAGAATATCATAATTTTGTTATATTGCCGATAAAAAAGTGATATCTGCAGTATGATTAGCAAGAATTAAATAAACCATTTACCATATATTGTCCAGAATATGGTACGCCTGCTGAGATGATTTTAATCAGCATCTTGAATTTAAACAAAAATGTTTAATTTTTTTACTTGAAAATGGTATAAAAAATATTAACATGTAGGCCTATATGAGTCATATTGTTTAAAAAGCACTCTCTTGGTCTGGATTTCCTTTATGTACATCTTTTTCCTATTACTTCTTTACATTTATCCTGTCCTCCCACCCCACCCCCCCCCTCCATCACCCCCCCCACCCCACACACTACCCGGTGTCACTTTCTGGTGGTT